>VZRZ01007768.1:167363-357002 GCA_013398175.1 Climacteris rufus
AAGGACTCCTGCAAAAAATGCCACAGTGCTTGCGAGAAGGGGACCTGCCTCCTCTCCAAATAATTGCCAAGAAGAAAAAACATCTGAGGAATGAACTGACCAGGAAACCCCCCCACTCCGCGGTTGTCCTTACTTTCTGAGGGAAGGAGAGAGGGATTTTTGGGGTGGGGGGAGAAAGTGTTTAAGAGAATGTTTTGCTTACTCCTTTAACTCTGTAATAAATTCACTTATCACTTTTAAGTTTTGGGCCTGTTTTAGCCTGCTTAATTAGAGGGATTTTTCTCTCAGTATCCTTATCTCACCTTGGAAGAAATTCCTTTCCACTGTCCAGTGAGCAGAGGGAGGGGAAAGGGAAGCAGCTTCTCGTGGGAGCTTTGGGGCGGCTCAAACCACGACAAGAGGCAACAGGAAAAAAATCTGCTAAACTTTCTAATTGCAGTAGTCTTAACTCTGGAAAACACTGACTTGGTTCTCATTTTAGATCACATTAAATGCAGCCCTGTGTCCTTTAAGCCGTGATAAGGGAGGAGTTTGATAATTATCTCCTTTTTATCTTTTTTCCTGCAGACAAATGGGTGAGGAAACTTTCGGCCAAACTGGCAAAAGTTTTTGAAAGTAGAATGTAATCAGGTGCACTTTGACACTCAGAAATAAATCTGCTAATGGTGCTCACTATGTGTCATGATATATGGAATTGCCATTCATCTTAAACTGCAGGCAGTTATTCAGGGGAACTACAATTTGCAGACACTGACAAGCTCTCATGCATGAGTTCCAGCTTCATTTCTTTTCCTTGCTGGGGACCACATACCAAAACCAGACCCCTATAAATCAGTCACGTTAGTCTAATCTTGAGGTGACACAGGCATGGGTGTGTGGTGAGACTTGTATAAAAAAGAAGCAGGCAAACTTGTCAACACTGGGTTTAGTTGCTTGTCCTACTCTAACAATATTGTTTCATCAAAATGCAGCCAAATAGCATTTATCATTTAACCATCCATCCATGCTTCTTAGAATGGTGCTTACATTATTATCTATGCACTAATCTTAGTTATATCTCCCATCTGCAACTCCATGTTGCATAGTTAAGTTCTACAGAGACTGGAGAAAAAAATTCACTTACCAACATCTTGCAATTTTTTTTCACCCTTTTTTTTTTAAACATACAGCAGCTTCCAGTGTTTTTCTTTATTTTAGATAACATTTCTTTTCTTTTCAATCCAGCCAGCCTTCAGTGGCAGTGTATATTTTTAGGGAGCTGTACAGCCATCTGGAAAGGTTTTATTTTTTTGTTATGTTTCTCCTTCGCACTTTTCAGATTTCTGTCAACGTCCATGGTAACAGCTGCTATAATACTTTCCATTCTTGTGTGGTTTGAGAGCTGCACAATCCAATGTGGTTTGCAGTCTAGACTTCAATCAACCACCAATTTGTAAGACCAATAGTTGGGGGGGTGACTTTGGAGGCTGTTATAAGCTGCCATAGGTGTCATTTTTGTGTCATTTTCGCTCATGGTTTATTTCAAGGGTGGTTGATCAGAAGACTGTGGATTAGTTTTTCATACTCATGTGTGCATATATATATTTATATATATCTAAAAAATCCTGAAAATGTTGACTTTTGAATAATGGGGTTTGTATTTGGTTTGTGGTTTGGTTTTTTTTGTTGGGGTTTTTGTTATTTATTTTATTATTCTCCATACTCCTATCCTACAACCTGTAAATTAAATTATTTTCTTTGCTTGGGAGAGCACAAATTCTGAAGTGTTGCATTTCATGTATGGTTCTATTTTATTTTTCATGAACAGTAGTAACTTGCATAGGTATAACATTATTCAACTCACAGAATTAAGAAAGGTGATATCAGCTGCAGATAAAGACACAATACTTGTTTCAACAACAACAACAAAAAAACTGTAAAAAAACTCTACAAGCAGTAAATAAATCACACTTTTTTAAAAAGTACCTTTTTTTTGCGAAGGTGAAATATGAGCNAAAAAAGTACCTAAACCTGAGAGAAATTTTTGCGAAGGTGAAATATGAGCTGAAATTTGAGTTGCCCTGAGTGTTAAAAGTAAAAAGGGAAAAAAATTGCCTAATCATGGCAAAATATTTTATAACAAATGTCCCAAACATTTATGGCAATTACTTGAAAGAAAAATATTCCAATAATTTCCTATCTTGAATGCAGGAACCTTATGGTATGTGCTCTACATTCAATTACTTGCCAGACTTTTAGGTGCTTACATCCTAGAGAGCGTCAGTAGCCGTGCCAAGGATGTCTGCTGACCACAGAGCTACCTGAACAACCAATAGCAAATACCAGGGTGGGATTGGTGCCTGAAAATGTGCCTTCTGAGGGCTTAGGTGTTTAGATCTAAATTTATCTCATGCATCTTCAGAGCCATGCAAGGCAGGTGCCTGTTCTAATCTGGAAGCTGATGCTCCCTTTGTAGCCATTGGAGAATATGCAGGGAATGATTCGTCCCACCCTAAGACCTGGACAAGCTTTTAAGGAAATTTCACTGGCAAAAATCTGTGTATTTAGAATCATAGAATTGCTAAGGCCAGAAAAGCCCTCTAAGGTCATGGAGTCCAACCATTAACAGGGCACCACTGTGTTCACTACTAAACCATGTCCTCAGGTGCCACATCCACAGGTCTTTTGAACACATCCAGGGATGGTGATTCCAACACTTCCTTGGGCAGCCTGTTGCAAGGCCTGGGTATTTAAAATTTTGATTACTGTGTACTTGGAACTCAGCGTTTCATTTCACTCTCCTGAAATTCAGCTTGTGCACAAAGGTCTGTGGACTGGGACAGTAGTGTCAGAGCACTATGTGTGCAGCAAGGACACAAATATATCTCTTTCTTTCACATGGTGAGTTTAGAATAAAAATATATTTCTGTGAGTTATTCTGACTTCACAGCAATGGGTTATGTAGATACCTAAGCAAGGTCTTTACATCAAAGGAAAACTGAGAGTCTCTAATTGTAACCTTCCTTCCAGCTAATGAGCGTTTTAGTTCACCAGTGAGAGCTTTACCCTTCCCTTACACAACCTAAACAAAAAAACCAAACTGCAGCCAGGAAATTTTCATGATCTTATTCTACCTCTGTATCACACGATCATGGTTGTGCCTCTGAAAAATCACATGGAACTCTGAATCCAAATCCTCCTTAAAGCATTTAACTTTATGCAAAGTTTAACTGGTCTTAAGGAATAACAAAGGGAGAAAAAAAAGGCCCCTAAATTTATATCCAGTACAGTGTGTTGAACTGTAGGCCCAGCAACGTCAGCATATCAAGGAAAACAGATCTAGGGAATTCTTATCATCAAGCAGAGAAAAATTTTGTACACAATGTAAATATTGGACTGTCTGTCTTTATTGTTATTGCTAAGCTCTTTACTGTTTAAGCTGTGTGGCACAGTACTTGTCAGTCTCTGTTGTACCTGAAAGTTCCTATAAACAAACAGCATTATGATAAATCTCTTGAGTTTCCCTGAGGCATTTTTGCTGCTGCTGGAAACCTGAGGTCACTGTGCAGTCAGTCCTGCAAACATCCCACTCGACTATCAACTAGGAGGGCACGAGTCTGGATGCTGTGACACTGGAATGCTTTAATAAAAAACTCACAATACAGAGCTTTGGGAATCAGCATCTTTAGGAAGTCTGAAAAATCTTTCTGTTTCTTCTAAGGATTGGGAAAAAAGTCATGTCTGTCAAACCGTCAAATGCGCAGAAGTTGTCCCTGAACGTACGCTGTTAGTGCACAGACAGATCTGGCAGTGAGAGTCCTGCTACTCCATTGTGATCCACTGACGATTCACACAAAGGTTCTTGTCTCCTTCCAGGCTTGAGCTACAAGGAAACTAATTTCCAGTTTGGATTAAATAGATAAATGAGTAAAATTGGACATAGTTTTTTTTCTCTGTAGAGGCTGGATGTCAGACTCAACCAACCTAAGGAAAGCTAACACCTAAAAATGACATGCTGAGATTTAGTGTGATGATTCAGAAAAATTGAGTTAGTCATCTTAGACTCCTAATGTACAGCTACTTCTGAAGGCAAGCCCTCAAAGCCTGCACCCTGGCTGTGGAGCCTGACAGAGCAGGACAGTGACCAACTAATGGTCCTGCCTAACTCAGGGCTGTATGCTAGAGATAGGATACAGCCACACCAACTTTAGGCAGCTAAATTGGTTTTCTGTCTGTAAGTTACCTCTGCATTCCACACAGAGAAGCAAAAGCACCCCCCGGGACACCTATTTCATGAGATGAAGTACCTCCCTAGATGTGTTTATTTGTCTCAGTTGATTGGCTGAGGCTTACACATAAGATAACACACAGATAAGTTTTGAATGTGCTCATGTCAGGGAGATGGATGTCATCATAGCTGGCTTAGCCCATTTCCCACCAAGTTACATAAGTGCATAGAGAAACATAGTACTGTAAGAGAGGTGACACTTATTTGCACTGACTGCACCATTATGGGTATTACTAATGCTCCTATTTGCCTATTTATTTATCTGTGTCTGATTATTTATTTTTTTTAATGTGAAACAAAAGAAACAACCTGTTGCTCAATTGTCAATTAAGTTCTTCTGTATTTCTCAAAGTATGTCACCCTAAGAAAATAGTGGCATACCTGAGATCAAAACTCAGAGTTTTCTGACATGAACAGGCAACAAGTAAATGTTTTCCTATGTGAAATCACATGACTTTTTGCAGTGGCCAGTTTAAATCAACACTTGAATGGCTATGCTGTGGGTCTGTTCCCTTCTTCCCCTCCAGCACACCCAAATCAAGATCTCCACTGGAAGTCAGAAAACTGCCTTGCAGCTTAGTTTTCAAAACTATTTTATGTCAGAGAATGACTCACCTCACATGTGTGTGACAAGTAATATTATACCACTCATCACTACATGTATGAAAGCATGAATATGTTCTACTTACAGATCTTAACCATGAAACCTGAAACCACCATTATCCCAGTTTTCATTTCTGAGACAGGCAATAGAAAAAACTTTATTCTACATGGACCACTTGGATTTGTGCATAAAGAAAATACTATTGTTTTATTTGCAGAAAAACCCTGAAAAGCTTCCAAGGACTTTAAAAACAGTCTTACTTTTAGTTATATTAGATCCTATAGGAACAGGAAGAAGAGAAGACTTTTCTTGTGCCATTATGAGGACATCAGCAAGAACAGTGCAAAACTGTTCCCATTTCTCTGGATGGCTTAGAACAGCTGGAAGATTAATTTGATAACCCAGGAAGACTCATTCAGTCCATGTTTGCAGGCTAGCCTGGCATAGAATGAAATACAGAATCTTCTCTGAAACTCTAAAATCTCCCAGAGTAAATCTGTGAGGATTTGTAACACTCCATTGCTCATCCATCTCTGTGTCCTTGCCCCCATCAGCAAGGCCTCCTCAGACAACTACCTGGGAAGCAATGTTGGGGCCTATATAAACTGGTTATACAGCCAATATTTTTTATTCCATCTGCTAGCAAAAATTCACACAGACCCAAGCTCTTCTCCTTGACTGTTCACTGTGGACCATGTCATCCAAGGATGGTGCAGCCCAGCACCCCTCTCCAGGTGTTTTATGACCACTGAGGAAGAAAAAACTCATAGACAATACACCCTCTGCATACACAAATGCTGTTGTTTGCATCTCATGCCTAATAACAGCTGTATCTTTTTCTTTACGATCCAAGAAAAAAAAAATGCACACAATTAAAGAATATACATGTATCCTTGTAAATATAAATCAGAATTGCCTTTATGTGTATCAGGTTTTGTCCTGTAACATAGGAAATAAGAGCTTTCCCAGAAAATGGTGTCATGCAGATTTCTATGTATTATCCTGAGTGAGATGATGAAGCTACTTTTGTTCTTCACACAGAAGTGGGTGCAGTGAAAATTGTGTGTGAGTTGCCAGCACATTTGTGTTTTGAAGGGTTATTGATGTGAATAGCGGGTGAAGTGTAAAGAAAAGGCTCCAGCTGTTTCTTGTTTTGAATTCTTCCTTGGTGCAAGCACCAAGAGTAAATACTGGAATGGGAAAAGTTAAACTCATAAGTGTCCCAGTTACACTCAAAAAGAAAAGAATTAAAACCCTTTTCTGTTGGTGTGCTATGCGGTTCTGCAACATTGATTTTATTCACACATAGTGCACAGCTGTTTATTGAGTCTGACCCTTGAGGGGAAACTGAAGAAACACTGGAAATGAAACCACTCAGAAAAAGACAGCTTTCCTTTCCTGTTTACTTGATAGATGTTTCATATCTTAAAAAAAAAAAAAAGAAAAAGAAAAAAAAGGAAGCATTTTTTTATATAGCAGTGACATGCAAATCGTTGTTTTGAATATTAGCATAATTATTTCAATACTTCTGATGTTTTTCCCATCTTATTCTCCAGAACAGTTGCTTTCACTAAAAATGAAAATCATGAAGAAGCCATTGTTGTTATTGTTCAGGAGACAATAAAATAAAACTCAGCAATGCTGTTCTTTATTACAGTGATTTAGTAACCAGACCAACTCACTTTTTTATACCACCTGAAATGCTACTATAACCAGCTTTAAATATGTCATTCCCATTTTGTTTGATTGTTTTGTCAGAAAAAGAAATATAAAATACATAATGGATTCAAATAAACAGAGATTGAAATGAGGTGAGTACATTCAAATCCCTGCAGATCCAATTTTGTGGGTAGGGAAGATGACTGGAATGTTTCAACCTCAGTACTTTTTGCAGAGTCCTACAGACCTCTTCCTGCTTAATACAATTCTTCTTGAATTGAGCAGTACCGTTATTTGAATATAAGAATTTACGTAAAAATGTGAGCCATCATTTTGGAAGAGAAACTTTTATTTAAATTAACAATACTGAAGACAATAAATGTACAAAAAACTATGCCTTCAATCTTTCTTTCTCCTTAGGTGCCTCTAACCTTCCAGTGCCAAGACCTGCACAGCAGAAAGTGATTTCCACAGCCATCAATTCTATATTCAGCGCTGGGCAATTCATCACAACCAGACAAAGCTAAATTCTATCAACTTGAAATGGCACTATGTCTATGCTTTGAGACTTTTAGGGAGATTCAGATTTAAGAATTCCTTTTCCTCAAGTTCACTTTATGTTGCTATAGACCCAGTTCTAGTATACATGTCAAAAATTGAAATTCTAAATTTTCTTCTCCTGAAGGATGGCCTGATAAAATCATAAAGTACTGTGAGTGTGCTAGCAGCAAAACTAGTGTTTGAACCCCAGGAAAGTTTAAAAAGCCAGGTCAAGGGGACTTGACAGAACACAGAATTCAAAACCAGAGACAGAGCTATCAAGTGCTCTGAAGGCAGTTCAAACTCACTGTTTCTTACAGAAAGGGCCAGTGGAAGATTTGAATGATGAAACAACTGATATATCAGAAAAGCAGATTTCTACATATTTCATTGAGGAATGCTGAATAAATGCAAAACATTATTCCTTTCCAGCAGGATGGTTGATTTGCCATCAGAGGAGTGGAATGAGAACTGCAGATTTTAATTAAAAAATTAATAAAATTGCATAACCAGTTCAGAGTTAGTGAGAAATATTTCCCAATGTGTTAACTTTCAGATTACTGCACCAGGACAAATGGGTACAGGTTTTTCTTCCTCCTTTTTGAGCCATCTAAGCTGGAGGTCAAATGTTTGGATAAAAGTAAGCCCGTGCAAATTTTCCTTTTGTTGTACATAGACTATCTTTTTCTATTATATTACTTCTGAGTTTTATGTTAAAGTTATAATGCTCTTAATCTTCTCCTCTGTGATATCTACAGGAACAAGGACAATAGTGAAAACCTTCAGCCTGAATAGTTCAGCAGCTTAGGCCAGCACATGCATTGATCAAATGCAAATAATGTCCATGACAGTCTATGTTATTCTGATTTATTTCAACAAATCTCAAAAGCTGTATTAAAAAAAAAAAATCTCAAAAAGGGGCTTAATATTTTGCTGCAATTAATGCTCTTCTTTGGCGTATGCATGCTGGCCAATCACTAAATAAGCTCTACCAACCTCATTGCCCTTTAAAGAATCTGTCGAAAGTCTTTTGCTCTGCAGTACACAGAAGAAAATAGTATAAATTTTAAAAGAAAGGAAAAGATTAAGGTACACAAACCTGCAGATTATGTAACAGTCCCCTTTTATAAATCAAATCTCAGCAATATAGAAACAAAATCTCACCTTGAAGAACTGTGGATTGCACCATCATAGAAGGTCTAATGAGGAAAAACCTCACAGAAGTGAGCACAGCCTTTATACCCACTTAGTATTTCATACTAACAGAGGCACCAAATGAACTGCCTTTCACAAATGAGGGACGTCAGGCAGTTTTCAGATCTTATTTTAAGTGCTAAATCCTCTTCCTTCTAACCACATGGAACTGTTTTACTGCACAAATGGTCCACTCCAGGAGAACTTGCCCTCAGAGTGCCATAGATCCCTCATGGACAAACAGTAATAAGCACAGTTTTATCATTAATTATGTAGGTTTTTTCAGTCTTTGGTTATTTTTCTAATTATTCATAAGGAGCTCCTTGGAAAACCAAACTGAAGAGCACCAAACACCACCAATACCTGGAAGATAAAAAAGGCAAATTCATAATAAAACTAAAGATCCACATTTCTAATTACAATTGGTCAATTAGCCATGATGGATGAAATCATGTGATGAATTCAAATTAAGATGAAAAACCTTTACAAAATTTGTTCTCTATTTCAAGAAAAAAATCAAAATATAGATGTGGATAATAGAAAAAAAACCAGTCCTTAGTCCTGTACCGAAAACTGAAAGCCCATCCAGACTAGCTGGCCTAAGGCACTCTGGATCTTTTCCAGAGCACACATGGGATGAGTGTGACCTGGAAGCGCATTTAGATGCAGCAGTGACCCCAGCAGAACTCACTGGGTACCCTCACAGCTTTATGGGCAACTGCAGGTTTCATACCAAATCTAGAGCAAACCAAAATCTGTAGAAAATTCCTCAAGTGCCCAACTCCCTCTCACTACTGGATCCTTAAAGTCCTTTGGGATCTTTAAAACTGTTTTCCCAGTATTTATTTATTTAACTTTCATTTTGCTACTTTTGAAACAGTCAGTCATCATTTTTCTAACAGACCATCTCTTTCCATTCCACAACTGCCTCTCACTGCTACAGACAAATACTGTGTTTATCCCCAGGCCCAAAGCTGATGCCACCAGCCCTGGCTTAAGCTTTAATTCAATTTGTTCTTTCTTTCAAATGAGCATTTTTCAAACGTATCTGCTGATGGGATATGCCAAAAGCAGCAACAGAGATGGCATCCCTTCTTTTGCCCAAAGGTCTTCAGGATGAAAACCAGGGAATAAACTAAGCACAGTAAACTGCAGAGTAGCAGAATATTGGTGGAATCCCTGAGACCCCTCAGCTCCTCATTGCCATGACCTGCCACCGGCCTCATTCCTCACCTGCCTGCAGCTTTCATTGCTTTCATTTCACGTGCACCCTTTTAAACCACATCTATATGGCTTTTTTTACCTATCCAGGATCAACTCATCCTCTTGTTTTTTGTTTTTTTTACAAGCTCCTGCACAAAATCACCTGATTCATGATATCAGCCTTTAATTTCCTTTCTTCATTTGCAACATGGCCCCCAGCTTTACTCACCTAGTCCCCTTTTCCAACTAGTCTGTAGCTGAAAAATGCTATTATTGCTGACCAGAAAGGAAAAAATGCTTTATATTCCTGCCCCATTACTGGAACTCTGGAGACAGATTAGTTACAGGGCAATGGGTACTCACCTCTTTCTGCAGCCTCTTCACTATATAAAAATGTAAAGAACTATGGTGGAGCTCGAATTTAATATTACTCTCCTCCATATTAATAAATAGCTAGCCTGGAAAACCAATTTCCTCTATAAATTTGTAGATTGTTATAGATGACACTGTCTATTAGTATTTGCGTTTAGGGACTTCCACTTACAGAAAAGCATGCAATTATGTCTTTGCTATTAACTATTCCACAGAAAGATAAATGTTATTTAAACCTGCTGCAAATTCTAAAGGCCAAAGAGTTTTTATAACTAGGTCATTTTTAATGACAATAATTCAAGATTGGTCAATGCCCTGCCACTTAAAAAGAAGAATCAAGCAGATAGAACATATTTAACTTTAGCAAATTCCATTATTTCATGAAACAATTCAGCAATATGTTGCTAAATCTTCTACTCTATGCTTCTTTTTTTTTCTCAAAGAATTAAGGCTTAGCCTCCTCAGATCAGCTTGGGAAACTTTTTATTGCAAGAATTATCTACAAGAAGACGTGGAAAATAAATTGGATTATTTTATTTTTGTGCAAATGGCTTCTTAGGCTGATATTTTCTTTTGCAGCTTTGGTTTAGGAAAAGCTAATGCAAAGTCTCCACCTGGTGGCCAGTCGTATTTTAATGAAACACAAGCATTTTGCTACCTGGTGAACATATTTTAATATCTTTCCTACTTATTCAAACCATTGCTTCAAATTGGTTGTTACCATTAAATACTGTGGAGAATGGGCTGTAGAAACAATATCCTTAATCTACTGGGTATACAAAGGTATTCATTGGTACCTCCCAGGTTTGTAATTTTGCAAGATTAGCACCCCTTTCTTTCCAGTGTCTTGTTATGATCCCAGTTTTAAGGCACACAATCTCCAAGGAGCCCAAGAGGGTGGAGAAAAATATGGAGAAAGGTTTGACAGGGTAGGATGTAATACAAGCTGAAAACCTCTGCAAGCATCTTCTGTCAGAAATCGAAAACTTCATAGCAGATTTCGATTTAAGGAATGGGGCACTCTGATCTACAAGAAAAAGTAAAACAGTAATTAGAAGAAAAAAGAGAGTTGGTCAAATAGAGTTCAGTGTGGTGGGTTGATCCTGGTGGGATGCCATGTGCCCACCAAAGCCACTCTGTCACTGCCCCACCTGGGCAGGGGAGAGAAATGATAATGAAAGGCTCAAGGGTTGGGATAAGGGTAAGGAGACTCACTCAGCAGTGACTGTCACAGGCAAAACAGACTTGACTTGGGGAAACTAACTGAATTTATTACCAAATAAATATAATCAGAACAGAATAGGATAATGATAAATGAAACCAAACTTTAAAACACCTTCCCTCTACTCCTCTCTCAAACTCTTTCATAGGAGGATGGGAAACTGGCACTGTGGTCAATTCATCAGATGTTGTTTCTGCGGCTCCTTCTCCTCTGGGGGAGGACTCCTCACACTTTTCCCCTGTGCCAGTGTGGAATCCATCCCACAGGAGACAGTCCTACACAGACTTCTCCAACATGAGTCCTTCCCATGGGCTACAGTTCTGCACAAACTGCTCCAGCATGGGCCCGTCCCTCCCATGGGATGCAGTCCCTCAGGAATAGGCTGCTCCAGCGTGGGTTTTAAAGAAACCTCTTTGTGCACTTACCATGCATGACAATTGCAGTGGATAATATAATCTCTGGTGATGAAGATATTTTTCATATTACCCTGAACTTGCATAACTATTGGCCAAAAAAAAAAAAGTCCATTCCAAGTAAAAGAAAAATAAATCTATGAATTGTTTACATGTACTATAAACTACAGGGTTTTTTTTCTTTATGAAAGCATTGCAATTATATTGTAACATTAATGCAAATGCTACATAAATATATTTCAAACAGAAACTTAATTTCCCCTTGAAACATTCTGTGCATGATCCAGCTCTTCATCATTAATCTTCTGTTTTGGGCATCTATGGTCAGCTAAGCCAATCACTGGTACAACTGTTCATTGGTTGTGACAGGGACAAAAATATTAGTGTGCCATAACCACCAGGACAGCTTTAGATCTAACGATCCAAAATTAAATTAACGTCTACACTCCCTTTGGCATCAGCTATCAAATCATAACTGGTTGGAGCAGATACTGTGGTTTCATACTGTAGAACTGTAAATTTATAGGCCATTGGTCCTTTAGTTATTTTGAGAATTTCTACCCTGTTGAATACTTGCCAAAAAAGTAAAATAGAATGCTATAAAAACCAGCAAAATTTTTTGTTTAGTACAAAATCTTTTCTAAAGCCACTGTAGAAGAAACTACCTCCTCTTGTGAAAGTAAAAAGGAAATATAGGAAATAAGGAAAGCTCAGATCAAATATGAGTTGTCGTTAAAGAGCAGGCAAGGAGACGCACAGCCAGTCCAGTTAAAAGCAGCAGTAGCAGCAGCAGCAGCAGCTGTGTTTATTATTATATCCCCTTTATAGAAGGTAAGAACCCATCAGGTGTTCAACAACCCCCCCAAGTTGATGGGCTGGAGCCTCACAACACCCAGTTCCAAAACACTCAGTCTGAATCAAAAAACATCTCAGGACAAACACCAGATGTTCAAGCATTATCTGTTTGTTTTGCATAGTTCGTGTGGGAGAAGAGAATTTCTCAAAGACTCTGTCAACCACAATGAGTTCATAAGGGAGACTAAACTAGGGGGAAGGAAAAAAAAGTGCTGAAGTGTTTCCATGTGTAAGGGACAGAGAATTTCTGTGAAACTGTACAGTGCTGCTCCTTCCAGAATGGCAGGTGAGAAAACCAGATAACCAATCCCTAATGGCTCTGTAGTCATTTTTCCACATCCATTCATTTTGGGGCTATTCCACTTGGTCACTGACACAGAAAATAACCAAAGAGATGTATCTGGGTTTTCTCAGAGCAGCTTCACAGCAAACCTCCCTCATGTACCACGGAAACTGTGGCTGAGCCCTGGCAATGGCCTGAGGTCACCCCCAGCACACACTGGGCTCACAAGTGGCTGTGTCCCTGTGGACAGAAGAAAGCATCACTACCACAACAACTTTCAGACCACCTAGGAATTTATAGAGTTAAGGTTATAAAGACAACCAACCTAACAGTAAATTTCTAACTCTAAAACCAAGAAGAAAAATTAAGGAATGTGTATGGATACTTCTACCTTTGTCCAGTTATTCCTGATGTTGTATTAAAAAAACTACTGTTTTTACTCACAGTCAGTGTGATACATATCAGTATGAAGACCTATAAACTCCTATAATGGAGACAAAAAAAGGTTATTTTTAAAATCACACAGAAGTATTGTAGGAAGAGGAGTACCTACAAAACATTCCCATATAAAAATGAACAGGACTTTCCCAGACCACATCACAGAATAAAATATTTCAGAAGGAAAAAATACCTCTGAGGTAATCTCCTTC
The DNA here is from genome assembly GCA_013398175.1 of Climacteris rufus. Taxonomy (NCBI): domain Eukaryota; kingdom Metazoa; phylum Chordata; class Aves; order Passeriformes; family Climacteridae; genus Climacteris; species Climacteris rufus. The sequence goes on from VZRZ01007768.1 coordinate 180,626, forward strand.
AGTCTTACAGGAAACAGCCAAGCATACTCCCTTCAGGCACTTCATCTAATATAGTTTTAAACAAGCCATATAATGACCCTTCTACAGCTTCCCCTGGGAACTTATTCTACAGTCTAATAGAACTCATTTTCAGGAAGTTTAAATTATTTTTAATTTCCTCCCATTACTTCTAGTTATATGTATCATATTAGTCTTCATACAGGAGAACCTTTTTCAAATACAGTAAATAGTAATTTTTCTTTGTAAAAATCTAACCCTTACCATCATTAATAAGCTTACTACCTTCAACAAGGTTTTCTTTTTCAAATTAATTTCATTCTGTTGAAAGGTTACAAAGTAAAAACTGACTAAAAATATTCTGCTGTTTATATATATATATATATATACACACACACATATCTCAAGTATAATAATGTTGTAAGGTAGCCTACAGACATGGCCCACTCAAAACTTAGCGTTTTTAGTACCAAAAAGATATGTTAGGTGAGTGTCCATTCCCTTAAATTGAAAACCTCCTTGTTGAAAAACACTTGGAGTGTAAGAATAACAGAGAAGAGGCAAAAACTCACTGTAAATTCTCACTGACTGGATAGAACAGTCATTACCAAAATAAGTTCCTTGTTTATTGATAAATCCTTGCAGCTCAGCCATATTTACACTCCTAATCATATAAATCTATAAAAGGCACTCGTTGGGAAAAAAGCCATTACACCTGAAGACATGTAAATTTGAAGGAAATAAGCTAGGACAAGGCTTTTTGGTACTGCAGTACATGGTCTGCCATTGTTCAATCACACAGTGAGGGTGCCCTGTTATTGGCAAAGGACATTTGTAAAGGACATTTGTTCCTGGAGAGTGCATGGAGATACCTGTGGGTCTGTCTGCACTGCCTGAGTGCTCTGTTACCGTGTATGGATGTGTTGCCCTGAGGCTGCTGGCCTGACTGTGATACAAAATCTTGTACTGAGCCCTAATCCAGTTGCCTGAATGGGACCAAACTTAGTTGGTCCAGAGTAACCACCTGTTCCTGAACTGAATCACCTAAAACCAGTTCAGGTGTGGGTACAATACACTGTGCATAACACAAGAACACAAGTTGTCAAACAGTACCTCAGGCTGGACCAGACCTCTCAGGGCCATTAGAGTGCCAGGGTAACCTGTGACAGCAACCTGTGCTCAAAGCAGGGGTAACTTCAAAGCCAGGACAGGCTGCCCAGGGCCGTGTTCAGCCGAGGGTTTGTATCTCCAAGGAATGGAAAAGCCGCAGCCTCTCCAGGCAAACTGTGCCAGTGCTTAGCTAATCTCACTGGGAATAATTTTTTTCTTGCATCTGTCTGCAATTTCTCTTGCTTCAAGTTGTGTCCATTGTTCTTCTGCACAGCCCTGAGAAGAGTTTGGTGGTTTTCTCTGTACCTTCAGTTTAGGCAGCCGAAGACTGATTAAACCCAGCCCAGTCTGTGCACAGATGTCCTCACCACACAGGCATGCTGCTCACTCACATTCAACTCCTTGTCCATCAGAACCACAAACACCTGATTTTGGATACATCTCCCTGCTGCAAAGCTGCTTTCTAGCCAGTCAGTTCCCAGCTTGGACTGCTGTATGGGGCTGCTCCACTCCAGGTGTCCCTCCCTTTGATCTTGTATGTCTAGGTGTTCAAAAGTGGTCCCTAGCTCAATCTTCCTAATCCATCCTCAAATATGAGAAAGTGTCAATTCTTGGTGGAAAAAAAAAAATCCCACCACCAGTAATTTTATTTTAAAAATATATGAAAATATTTCTGAAGAAAACTAACTGCACAAATTAGACAGCATGGCCTAAATGTAGTAAAATCTTACAGCAAGCATTAAGCTGTATTATATTGTCCAGGTTCGAACTTGTTATTTAAAACTTGTTCAACAGCTGCTGACCTGCAGGCACCTGCAATTACAAGCTAATTGTAATTCCTATCTGATTTCCCAGTTCCCCAGGCACCAGGAACCATACTCCCAAGCATGTCCTGAACTACTTCAGTCTCAGCACCTCACTGCTCCCACATACACCCAGTCAGAATCCAAGCATGGGCTGCTTTCAATTGACATGTTTTAGGGGCCAGGTATTCAAAAAAATGTTATTTTCTGGCCCAGTTATGAAAAGACTACTCTGAGGGACTACTTTGTATAAAACATGGGATAATGCTCTTAGCCTATTTTTTCTTTTTCTTTTTTTTTTTTAAGAGTTGACAGAGAAGAGGGTAGGAAACACTAATCAGCAGTTTAATGGTTAAACCATTCACCTACTGGATGGATGTTTTCAGCCTGACAGTGTCCAAAAACACAGCTTACATCACCAAGCTATAATAGCATAAGTAACCTTTTAATTCACTCCTCTTGAAACTTTCTACTGTGGACAAGGCAGTGAACAGGTCACAGAAACAAGCATTTAGAGCACATACCTTGATCCCTCTGGTTCTGTACCCAGCACCTAAGCAAATCAAACCCTCTCCTCTTTTGCACAAGGAATCCCAAATGCCTTGTTTTGGGATATGCTATTAATGACTCATGAGTCCAAAGGGAGAAATGCCTACATAAGCCAACCAGAAACACTGAATAAAGGCACCTGAGATGCCACCCTTCTTTAGCCAACTTATTCTGCAGGTAGGTTCTTCCATCCACTCATTCACAGCCCTTTAGCTTCTCACAAAACCAGAAGCCTAATTTGCTTCATACTCTCCTGTGCTTTATCTTTTAAAACACAAAATGAGAATACACTCTGCCATGAAGTAGGCTGGTGCAGTCAATCCAAGTGAAGAAATGTAAAGCTAATTGTCTATTTCAGACCAAAGCTGGGAGGTCTTATTTTTGTTTTTAATTCCTTTTCTTGTTTTCTTATTTTTGTTTTTAATTTCTTTCAGGTGTGTGCTTTAATCCAAGAGCTATCAATCATTTGATCTCTCTTGCTGAAGGTGTCCTGTTTTGCAGAAAAGAATCCAAGATTAATTAGGGGAAATAAAGGGTGAAAAATGCAGGGAACATGACTGGATTATGAAAGTCCTAGTATCTGCTCCCACAGTTGTTTCATCAGTGAGTTTTTCATATAAAAATGCTTAAGAATTCCTTTGAGGAGAAACTGGAGCATAGGTTTTCCCCTGCTGAAGAAATTGTCTAGTTACTAGGCTTGACTCCTGTGGCTAGAGAGACGTATCACAGCTCTTTAATACTTTTTAGTACAGTAAAACAGCTTCAAGCTTATAGATTGAAGGTAGGAAATGAGAGATGAAGGTTTGAACCCTTCAAGGCAGTGGGGGGAATACTGGCTTAATGCAAAAGTAAGTGAAATTCCATGTTATATGGAATGTCAGATTAGAGGAGATCAATGGCTCTATGGCTTAAAAGAAAGTGAACATAATTAAAGGGCTTGATCATATATTATGTGTTAAGTTCAAACTCCAATAAAATCAAGGTGATTAAACACTAAAGAATTAATCAGAATCAAAGTCTGTCATATGGTGTTTTCTCTCTTAACACCTTGGTATTCCTTTAAAGTACAAAAATAAAAAGAATATTAAACCCATTTAAACCCCACTTTTATTCCATTTCTTTATATTCACAGGAAAATAATTTCACAGAACTAGGCCTAATTATATTTCAGGGTCACCCAGTAGGATTCCTAATGTTTATAGCTCACTAAAACTTATGCAGCAATCATAGTTTTAATTCCTTCATTATGCAGATCTAGACACAGTAGCCCTAGAAACTTTCTTATTAAATCTGCAGGAATGAAGATAGCTATCCCTAAAGTCAGTTCCGAGCTGAATAAATATTTTCATGATTTGTTTTCACAATGTTCATTATTATGAAAAAAATTGATTCTTGAAGAGAAATAAAAAAATATGAGATTTTAAAATGTGTATAAAAATTGAGAAACAGAAATTTAGAGGGCACTAATGGAAATGTGCATTTTTAGGTGCTTTTGAATACCCAGTCTGCAAATGCAGTATCTATTTTTCTACAGATTATCAGGAATTTGCCACCAAACATTTTCTTCTATCAGGTGTCCCCAAAAATAGCATCTCCAACCCTTTTTCTCCTGCTCTGCCTAATCATCAAATCATAAATTGTTTAGCTTGGAAGTGACCTTTAAGGCTCATCTAGTCTGATCCCTGTGCTATGTGCAGGGACATCTCCAACTAGATCAGGTTGCTCAGAGCCTTGTCCAACCTGCTCTTAAAAGTCCCCAGGGACGGGGGACCTACCACCTCTCTGAGCAACCTGTGCCAGTGTTTTACCACTCTCATTGTGAAAAAATTTCCTTTTCTCTACTCTAAGCAAACCCTGTTCTGGTTTAAAACCTTTACCCCTTGTCCTATTACAACAGGCCCCGCAAAAATGTTTGTCCCCAGCTTTCTCACAGCCCCCTTTCAGATACTGGAAAGTTGCTAGGAGGTCCCCAGTTAGCCTTTCCTTTCCCAAACCGACCCCCAGCTCTCTCATCCTGTCTCCACAGGAGAGGTGCTCCAGCTGAGCATCTTTGTGGCCTCCCCTGGACCTGCTCCAACAGGCCCATGTCCTTCCTGTGCTGAGGAGTGGAAAGCTGGATGCTGTGCTCCAGGTGTCACCTTTTCTCAAAACAAAAGCAGAGAGATCTTCACTTAAAGGACATTTAGGGCCAGTTACAAACAACTTGACTTTCTGAGGAAGGATCTTCCCTGCCCTCTTGTTTTACCTCCCTGTAGCATATACACTCTGCAGTGTCTACACAGGAGCTGTCTGTAAGTGGGAGACAGCACACTCTGCCAGGCAAGAAGCATCCTGATCCCCTTTGAGTACTCAAAGCAAGGGTTTGTGTGTTCCTAAGGTATGAAGAGCTGCAGCAGTAACAAGGTAATTCAAGTGAAGAGGTACCTCTAGAGCTCACTTAGTCAAGCTCCTGCTCTGAAGTGGGTCAGCTATGTGGTCAGACCAGGTTTCTCTGAACTTAATCCAGCTGGATGTTGAAAACCACCAAGGATGGAGACTGCCCTGTCTGGGCAACCTTCTGCAATGCTTGACTGTCCTCATTCTGAAAAGGTTATGCTTTCCAGTCTAAACCTCTCATTTTAATTTATGGTTCTGTTCCTGTTACATTTCACTGTGTTTCTACTGAGCCATTTCTCCAGCCTCTTCCTCTGGATTGCTGCCCGGGGTCCTTAAGGTGTATCAGCTGATTTTCACAACTTGATATAATGTGCAAACTTCGTGAGCAAACACTGCATTGCCTCCTTATTGCAGAGAGAGATGCACTTGTAAGAGAAGCAGCAAAAGGTTTACTGATATAAAACAACATTTAATAATGTGACAGTGGTTTAAGGAATGTGATGGCAAGATACACTTGTTTATTTACTGAAGAGAGGTCAAGTCAGACAAAATAGACAGGGAGACCCTTCTGTTTGAGTCATGAGGCTCAGACAGGACCTCCCTCCTGCCTTCCAAATCCCCCCTCAGAAGTCAGTTTAGCTGCAGCTGGATCCAGCCTTAGTCTCAGCCTTAGTCAATGGTTTATGTCTAAAGGACTGAATGGGCACAATCAACCCTCTGTATCACATAGCTAAGATTTCGAGGTTTAACATTCCATTATTCACTTACCAGGAATCTGCTGCAGGAAGGAATCTCTCAGCTCAAGAAGTAACCATGAGAGGTGTCCCTGCTCAAGGGGAGATCCTGGAGTGCAGCCTGCTGCCAAGCAGGAGAGCTCAGCATGCCCTGCTCTTTCCACTATTTATGGAACAAGATAAATGACTCACAGTTATATCTGCACACCCATGACAGCAGTTAAGTTTTATCCAAACCTGGTTTGGGCCCAGCCTTGGCCAGCACTATGGCTGTGGGGAGGTTTTGGTCAGATTATCCCCTGGCTATTGTGTTGTCTGTGTAGCCTGAATCCATTGATTTGGATGCAGCTACCATGGCCAGATGCAACCATTACATTTGGGATGGGCTGTTTATTTGGGAGGAGTGTGGGAAAAGGCACAGGGCAGCAAAAAGCAAGGTCAGGAAGTGCAGTGGTCTGTGGATGGTGGTGAAACTTGTCCCCAACACACAGCTAACAAAACACACCCAAGCACACACACGAAATCCTCTGCAGACATTATGGGTAATTAAAAGCGCCATCAAAGGCTCTTTTCCATCCTTGAATTTGCCTTTATGAAATATAGGATAATTTGTTAGTTTCTAAGAGTTCTTCTTCAAGCTCTACCCTAGTACTTAAGTTCCTATATATTTATTGCAAACCTTAAAAATCTTCACACACTAGGTTAGCACTGAAATCTAAATATCTGCCTGAAAGCCAAAACTTCTACGCTGCCTGTGCCATACAAACATTTAATAATTAGTCAGCCATTTCAAAGCATCTGAACCACCCCTTTTCATTCTCTGCCTCTCTTCCTACATGAACCCTTAAAGATCTCATCTCCTTCTCTCAGGCCCACAATTTCTGGTGGCTCAAATCTGTCCATATGTCCTCTGGAGGTTGTGCAAAGTTACTCCTAAATCAGACAGAAATGTTCAGCAAAATCAGCAAGAGGCAATTCCTCGTGGAAGTCCCATGTAGAACATACTGATGTAGCTTCAGACATTTTCCAGTGCATTCACCAACAACAGTCACAGAAAGTTTCAAAATGTCTTAGGCAAGGCAAGTTACACACAGGAGATCAGCATTTTATTATTTATTTTTAGTATTTATTTTATTTGTGACAAAAAGGCAGTTTGCACACAAACATTTTTAATTCCAAGCAAATGAAACTGGTTCTCTATCCCTTTCATGGATTGAAAATAAAAATAATCACAGTAATCAATGATACAGTACACGCAAATACAGAAATACATTCTGGAAATACAACCAAATGATAAACACTACTTTTGAATTACATTTTACCAAAAAAATTTACTACTACACAAAATAGTGCATTTTTTTCAGCATTGTGCTTGCTCTAAAGCAAATAAGAAAACACACCTAAACTTCTATATTCTAAATAATTGACAACATCTTTCACCTAGGTTCTGAGTATAGCTTCTCCTACTTAGAAGAAAAATGCTGTTACAGCTGAGGTTGGGAACAGCAGATGTACACACCCAACAAAGAAGACTGGGCATAAAATACAGAGCCAGACCTCCCAGCAACTTAATCTAATGGTCATAACATATCCTTGCACTTCTGAAAATCTGCATCAAGACTGGCAACAAGACACTCTTTACATTTACAGGTACAGTATAATCCTGAAATACTTTCAATTATCTAATTTTTACTTGAAGCATTTTGAGTATCAGACCTTCAGAAAAGGAACTATCACCAGCTAGTCTCATTGCAAGTTGAAAATACAACACACATTCCTGCAAATAAATCTAACATTTGCAATTTGCAGAACATAAAAACAGTACACACACAGCTGTTTATTTTTTTCTTAACAGGTCTTTTAGGATATGCAAATTATTTTTTAAAAGAAGAGATGCCCAAGCTTCTACTTTTCCAACTGAAAGATAGCCAGAAGTTAGAATCAGTGTTAATTAATTAACACTTAAGTGCCAGTGCCTCTATGTGGCACTACAATGAACAAGTGCAGCAAGTGTGAAGTCATCACTCAACACAAACAGTGTTGCACAGTTCAACCTTTGTGTTTCATACTAAGAGCCAGGAGTATGTCAAACTATTGACAAAGAATGTGCCAGGCAAACTTACAATTTGAAGCAGGAAAAACTTGAAATTCTAAAATATAAAAAAACAGTGCAACAGAAAGAAAACACTCACAAATGGTTACAAAAAAACCCCTTTTTTAAATCAATATATTAACATAAAACTTCTGATACTTTAAATTGTGTTTACTTGAGAAATTTTATCTTACACAGTTTCTGATTTATTACTAATGAGTATTTTTCATTTGTACACTGAAAATATTATAAGCTTTAAGAATAATTCACCGGCAGAGTGAATCTTGCAAAGATCAGCTGGCATTTCTCACCTGTTATTCATTCGACTTTCCCAGACATGTCTCTCTTCCTCAAAAAAAAAACCAAAAAAACAAACAATCTGTTTTCCAGCTAAAGCTCTCAGTTTTTCACAAGAATTAAATACACTGTGATATGGGGAGGCAGGGGGATGTGTGTTCTTAGATCTTGTTTTCTTCCAGAGATGTATTAGACTGTTGTCTATCATTAGGGTTGTATTCATTTTCTCATGGAAATTCAAACAATCAAAGAGCACACAAAGAAAACCCCTTATACTTCATGTCCAAACAACTAAGGAAGGAGGGGAAAAGTTAAATAAATAAATAAATAAATCAGAAATACAGCTGGCAAATTCTTACAATTTCAGACTAGATACTGAAAAAAAAACTTTGCAAGAGATACAGTGTACCATGACTTTTCAGTTCTGACATTTTCTCCTCGTACAAAGGAGAAAAAAGACTTTGAACGTCCCCTTTAAAGAAACAAACAGTATTTTGACTTGACAGTGTGCTGACCAAGTCCCTGGAGATAACTCCCCCTCTTCATTCTGACAGGTGGGGAGGAAGATGAAGGAGAGAGATCAGTGAAGGCACACACTCAGCAAAGTGAACAACCCCAACTGTGATGCAACTCAGATACCAAGAGAACCTTCAGATGGGTCAATGGCATCTGTGCATCAAGAGCTAATTGAAAACAACTTAATGCATGTCTCTCCCATAAATGGGAATCCAGGTTTTTGGCTTAATAGTAGTAAATGTTCTCCCAACAAGAAAAACTGTTCTCATATGGAAACTGTGGAATCAGAAACAAAGAGAGCAGTTTGTCTGGCATCTTTGTTTTCTGAACATTCAAAAGATGGAGGTAACACCAGTGTACACCAGATGTTAGTGCAAATGAAGTTTTATATATATACACACAAAAACTGCAAGAGCATTCTGACAGAAAGGTTATTTGGTTTATTTTGCTTTGAAGCAGTTCTTTTCTAACTGCAGCCTACTCATTATTCAAGTAATTCTTTTGACAGTAGCTTCACACACTGTCTTTCCAGACCGTAGAATATCAAAATCACAAGTCTCAGCCAGTGTTTCTGCTAGCAGATTTACTCTGTATTATGACAATTTTAGTTTTCTTGTCATCATAACGCTGAAAAAATTCCAACATCTTCACAGTACTGTCCATCTTTTGTAGGTTTTCTTTTCTTTCAGTGTTATATGAACTCAGATCCTTTGTTAATGATATTCCAGCAGCCACTTTGCCAGACTTCCTTCTTTGAAAATTTTTTATAGCTCATCTTAGGCTTCAAACAGCTTTTTTGTTTCTCTTCTTTGCCTGACTTCTGTCAGCAAAATCAGAATTTTCATCATAATTATAATCTGGTTCACAAAAGGAAGCATAATAACTAGAATTTGGCCACCTCACTTGCAATTCTTCTTTCTGATTAGAGCCTGTCAACTCGAATGGGACAGCACCTACTCTGAGAGCAGACTGCATGGCCTGCAGCAATTAAGACATCAGAGAGGTTGCTATCCCCATACAGAACATCCACCTCTAACTTCATTTCAGAGCTGTAGTGGATAAAATGAAATATCAGACCCGGTTTATGAAGCAGCTTCTGAAACAGAAGTGTAGCTTCCTCACTCCAGTGCTCCCCCTTTCCAGGAACTGTATCATGCAAAGAGCAAGAGTGTGCCAAGCGTGGCAAGCGTAACAGACTTTCTGGAATAACTTTAAGTTTATGGATATCAGAATAAGGGATGCTCCTCTGAAAGCCATAATCAATAAGTGTAAGAACAACAGACTGACTTGTTACCTCACTAATTTCTGCCCTGTACCGCTCTGCTTCCAGCTCAAACTCAATCAAGCAGCTAGCACCAGGCAACACATATTCTTCTGGCAGAGCTGGCAAGTCATCAGGAAGGTCAGAGAGAAGCAAGGACAAGTCTTGCATGCAATCAAAGAAGACATCAAACTGGATGCTGAAGTTTGAAGGATCAGTAACTGCAGTTGCAAACCCAGAGTATGTTCTGCCACTATGCAGCAGCATCTGCATGACTGAATTTATCTTGAATGATGTATCAAACTCCTTACAGTCTGTATTACTACATTTTTCTGGTCCAGCAATTGCCAAACAATGACTTAACTGCTGGTTCAAATACTCCTGAAGCATAACTTCACCTACTAAAATATCTACCTCCCAGATATCAGAGGATTTCAAGTATCTCAAAAATAAGATCCTTATTTCACAATCCAGGAGTGCCTTTACTACATGGTCTAACTGAATTTTCTTCAGGTTTTTAAACCAAATCCATTTACAAGAAATAGCTTGTTTAGGAATACTTTTAATCTCATCACTGAGCATCTTTGCATTTTTTAAGGACACCATCTCACATGTGCCATAATCCATGAAAAAAACTAGCATTAACTTTTCCCTGACAAATTTTTTTATCACTTTTGATCGATACCACTTTAAGTTTCTTTCAGATTGTGCAATGCATTCCAGTCCTTGTTCAATGTCATCCACTTTAAGCAAATCACTTCTTTGTGCTTCTTTGTGAACTATTACACTTAACTCATGTAGTACTTGTGCATGTTTACGTAACTGTACATAAATTTCTCCACTCTCTGAAATATGAACTACTTCTACTGCTTCTACTTGTCCAGAATTTAGAACTTGATGAAGGATTCTTAAGGGTTTTACAGAAATATTTTTCGTTCTAGTAGCCTTGGTTTTATTTTGACCACATAAACCATTCTTAGACTTCCGAGGACTACCATTTTGTTTAGGCTTATTGTCCCAATCTAACATCCGTGTGCTTTCCCACCTTTTGCTGTCTATTTCCTGCAGAAGGCTGTTAGACAAAGACTTTCCATCACAAATTACATCTATTTCCCATTTTTCTCCATGTTGCTGTAAGAACTTGCAAGCTACTGGCTTGTCACTTACTATTCTTGCAAAACAAGCAGCACTTTTCTTAGTCCAGCTTTCAGCAGGAAGACTTTTTGCACTGCTAAGGAAACAATGAACACTAAACCGTGGCAGAGTTAAGAACTCTTCTGGAAGCCTGCAGATTTTTGACAAACTTACAACTGCAGCATTACCATAGTCAATAAACTCTACCTCATAGGACTTTCCAGATTTCAGTGTTTTAATAACTGCTCTATAGTAAAAACAATCAACGTCATGCTCTGCAACAATGAGATCCCCTACCGTGAGTTCATCCAAGCAATTTTCATGACCTCTATTCTCCAAGCTTTCATTTAGATCATCTGCTAGTTTTATGATTGAGTTTTCATCCTCTGCAAAGTGAACATAGAAACTTGATGGACTATTCACATGAGAAATATAACCTGCTATTTCAGTATTCATCTGTATAGTACGTTGAGGAAGACTGATTAATGTAGGTATATTTTTATTACTCCTTTCCTGCTGACCTATACAATTTGGCCTTTCATTCTGAGATTCTGAGAGAGCATTTACAGTTATTTCCTTTGAATTTAAAGCAGAATAAAAGTGTGAGCGAGATGCAGGTTGTCCAATCCAAGGTTCCTCTCCGTTCTCCTGAACAGCACTAGAAGTATTTCTAAAATCTTGCTCTTTGCTGTCCTGTGAAGTTTGCTGTTTTGAGGGTTCACTACACAACTTTGGTGTGCTACATGCAGTTTGCTCTTCATCTCCAAAATTCTCACCAGCATCTGCCTGGCAATACTCACCATAAACTTGGCATTTCACTTCAGTTCTCAATTTAAGCATTTCAGGATCTTCAGCACTTACTTTATTAATTTCTTTGTCATCTTCCATGTGAGATATTCCTCTTTCACTACTTCTAAATTGTTCCACAGAGCTTTCCTGTGGCAATTCTTCCTGTATTTTTTCTTTAATTTTCTGACTTACTTTGAGCTGTCCATCATACAACTCCACAACAATCTTTCCATCTGATTCTCTGGATAAAATTACAGCCTTCAGCAGTTTACCAAGGAATGTTTTCACAAACCATGTAGTAATTCTTGCTGGAAACTTTGTGCCCCTAAGATCTGACAGACAGCACTGAATAGCTTGCATGGGTGTGAATAGTAGGTCAGTGGCAGAGTCTGGGATAGGCATCAAGTGGTGTCTCTCCACCATACTCCTATTTCCAAAATCCACATAGTCTACCCAGAGACAGGATGTAGATTCCACAGGAAAAGCCAAAGCTCTGTAAAAGAGACCATCTTCCAAACGTCTGGCTATACACAGCTGCATATTGCCGGTAGCACAATTTGCATTTTTTGACATTTTACTTATGTCACTAACCTTCTTCATCAACGCCTTGAGAGTTTCAGTGTTTCGATTAAGCTGACAATAGAATTCTGAAGGACTATTTATGTGAGTTATACAAACCTCCTCCTCACTTCCAATTTTTATATTAAAAGAGGAGTAGCAAAAACTGTACAGAGAACCCAAAGATGAAAGGTTTCTCAATCCAACATGTTCAGACTGGGTGAGACCACGTTCTCCAAGGAATTTCTCTACACTGGCATTTGGAGTCTGTAAGTCAACTACATTGCATAAACAGTTGGGGCCCACAAGAACAAGAGCATAAATGGTGCAAGTCAGTGGTCCTCTAGAAGAAGATATGAAGTCTTCAAATTGTCTGCGCACTTCTTCAGACCAATGAAGTGAGTCAGTCTGCAAGAGTACATTTCTAAGTCCACATCGAAATGCCTGACTTTCCAGAGTCAGGAAATCTGGAAGAACACCCTGAAGATCTCTAAGTAAAACTCTTTCCCGATAACCATAGTCTACAAAAACCACATCAACTTCTTTTGTGGATACCTGCTGCACAACAGCTGCTCTGTACCACTTCCCATCTTTGGGACACTTAACAACACAGGCAACCTGTCCAGTTTTGTAAGGACTGGTATGATCTTTATAGTAAGTCTGAATTTGTCCCATTAACTTATTTAGCTCTGGCAGTTTGCTTTGCAACTGACATGAAAAATCTGACAGGGAAAAAATGCAAGAACACACCACTTCATAAACAGCTCCTGGTTTAAGCACAAGCTCTTTATAAACTAATTTTTCCTCACATACCAATTTATGCATTTTAGCGACAGCACCTTCTCCAGAACAGGATGGCACAACAGATTGTCTAGGCATTGGAGGTACATTTAATGATTTTTCCTTCTGAGGTACGTCTCCATTTCCAGACACCTTATTTTTGTAAATATTGCTGTTGTTCTCTGCGTTGATTTTCCCTGTTTTACATTTGAAGTAATTCGACTTGTGCCCTTTTTTTGCTGCCTTTAGAACAGAATCTGGCGGCTTTATCCAGTAATCAGCAAAACCAGCTTGAACCATACACATGGCAACATTTCCGTGCAGGAATCCAGTATGACACTGCACATTAACAATGTACCTGTTGCTTTGCTTTCCAATGACATGAAGTAGCAGTGGTTTGTTCAACACCAAGTTTTTAAAGAAATCAGTTTCATTTTTAAGCCACACACCATCAACAGGAAATGTGCAAGCAAGGGAACAACATATAGCTAAAGCTGGTAAATCAGAAAACTCAGGAAGCAATGTTTTCACATAGCAACAAGGTACTGTATCTGTATTTCCAAAATCCAAAAAATAAACAGTAATATTAACACCAAGCACGTTTATGACAACACCCCGGTAATAACACCTGTCTCTGCTATACCGGGCACAGCACAGCAACCCAGGCTCTGGGTCTTTCAGGACCATTTCATTATCTCTACACTGAACATATGTATGAGCAATGTTTTTCATCAAGGCTTGAAACTCCTTCTGGTATCTACATGTTCGAATCCAGAATTCAGATGGATTTATGACATACACCACAAAAGCTCCATAGAAAGAATTCAATTGCATCTCTTCTCTTCTGCAGTTGCTGGAGAAAAAAATATCCCGTTCAGGTAAGCAGGTTTTTGTAGCTTTCTTTCCAGAGTAATTCTTAGATGAATTGTATCTCTCAGGACATGGTTTGTAGTTTAGTGCAATACTTCTGTATTTTGTTTCCAAAAGCGAGACATGTGGTGCAGCTGTCTCATTTTGGTTTTCTGGATGCTCAGCATTAATTCCAAGATTTTGTTTTTGCAGCGTAATATAATACAAGCGTTCAGTGTTATTGTATAAATCAACGTGGACACACACAGAAGTTTGTCCTATCAAGGCTTGTGTAAGTTCTTTGAGCTGAAATTTTATTACTGTTTCATCCTGACTACCAAAACAAGACAGCGCACATGGAAATGAAATCATCGGTAATGTCATGAACTCAGCTTTAAGTTTCTGAACACAGCTAGGTGGCACAGCTTCAATAATGCCAAAGTCCATAAACCAGACCTCCACATGGTCAGAGAGCAGTTGTTTAATCACTCCTCTATGCCAGTGTCCATTTTGCCTCTTGGCAGCACAGAGCAGCCCTAAGCTATCACAAGATGCAGTGTTTTCTCCAATGAGAGCTTCATAGTGCAAATGCATAGCTCCTGTCAAATATTCCAGCTCTTTCTGCCACTTCTGTATCTGACAATAAAATTTATTTGGACTTACTGCACCAGTTATTTTTACATTCTCTTTACTGCCAACAGGTAGACAAGGAAAGAGTTGATCTGGAACTTGCCAAAAATCTGTTAGTTTCTCAGAATTATTTAAGGTAAGCAACTCCCTGAATGGGTACTTTTGTTTCAACAGTTGTGGCACTCTCTTACTAAGCATTCCTTGGGGCAATGCTCCTAAAGTTTCCACAACAAGACAAAATGAATCTCCATCAATAAATTTACCTAGCTGCAATTCAAGAACATCAGTAATAATCTTAGGCACTTCTAGAATAAACAGCTGGTATGGTGTAACAGCCTTCACATGACCTGTGATCTGTAATCCTACCAGAGATGAAAAATAGTTAATGGCTTTTGGATCCCATCTTTCTCCAAGAGGAAGTATGCTTGCAAAAACACCCAAAACCACTTTTGGAGGCAGCTGAAACAATTCATCACAAGCAGCAGCAAGATGTGTTTCCTCAACTGCTAACACGTGTCCAGTGTCTATAAGAAAAGCCTCATAGATATTTCCTCTCTTTCTCAGAACTCTTCCTCTATGCCACTCTCCTTCTGTGTCTTCCACCAAGCAAGATCCACCAACACAAACATTACCTTTTCCTTTGAACACACGCTGTATTTCATTGTGCAGGATGTAATAGTCAGGCTCACATTCTGCGTTGTACTGAGCCTGGAACACTATAACCAAGCACTCAGGATGGCATTCTACATGAGTTATCTTCAATTTCTTATCTACTGAGTCTGGTGAAGGAGGCAGAGATTCCATCCTGTCTGCAAAGAAAAGGAGTATGAGCATCTTGATAAGTTTCTGTATCTTTTCTTTGCAACTAATTCCTTACATGCCATTTGTTTTCAAAATGTTTTAATAGCATATTATTAAAATTCTGGTTAAAATGTATACTAAAGACTTAAGAATGTCATGTTTTAGGCATGGGATACACTCAACACAATTCCCTTAGTAAAAACATGCTCAGATAACATGAAAAAAAGTACCTCTGGATTCACTCGTGTGGCTACAGACTAGTTTAATCACTTGAGATTAATTTTTAACCAAAATGTTGCTCCCAGAATAACAAAAAGCTATTCCAGTCTGTTTCTCTTTTTCCTCTTAATATGGAAAAGAACAAGGACTCATCCCCTACTCATCCTGCTTCTTCTGTCTAAATCATTTCTTCAAATCACATCCTATAGCTCTGTGCTTTACTGTTTGCTTACTCTGGCTGTCTACACACTCTCAGTTGTGACAACAGCAGATTTTAAGTTCTCATAATTGCAAGGACACACTGAGCTTATCATCTCTGTGCAACATTTCTGCACTGCTCAACAAGTAACAATTGTGCCAGCTGTGTTTTTTACTGTCTCAGCACTCCAATTCTGACAATTTAAGCATCTTCAAAACCTTCAGGTACTTTTCTGATCTATAATCCAGTCTTCAAGCTCAGCTTCCAGTTCAATTCACATGCCAATGATTCAGTGAATCCGTGACTTCACATTGTTTAAAAAGGCTGTGCATGACCATAATTTAATGAAGCGCTCCCATTAATTACACCACTGTTCTAGCAAAGCAATTTGAGGTAGAAAACAACAAATTCAAAGACACTGGATAAACACACAAGGATAGTCTGGACAAAGATAACCTTGATTTATGAATTTTTATGTAAAGCTGGAAGTTAAACTTTCAGTTTCCACTACAAGTTATTAGGGTAAGATCCTCCTTAGCCTGCAAAAAATCTTCACGTGAAATTCGTGAAATTGTCACGACAATTTTCATCAAAATTTTTTTTGAACTAGCCAGTGAGTACACAAGCTGTCTTCAGAAAAAAATATTGATCCCTATCACTCTAGTTCACAAAAAAAATTTAAAACAAAAAACTTAGTAAATAAATGAGCACCCCTACTGTAAAGCAGTCTCGCAGAAGGATGAACAATACATGACTAATAAAACCAACCAATAAAGAACAAAACCCATCAGTCACCAAAAACAACACAGTAAAAGCAGTACCAAACCCAGATCTGACAAATTCCTGCTTCAACAAGGCCCCTTTTTTCCACTTTTCCCTGTAAAAGAAAGTGAAATTCTGTGTGTTTTTTTTTTTTTTAATTAAAGAAAACAGCCTTCAGGAATTGGTTCTATCTGCCTGGAAGAAACACCTGATCACTGGAGAGACTCAAACTTTTGAAGGAGGAATGACTGATGCTCTGCTCTGTTTATTCTCCCCTTCATTGAAACAAAGCCCTATTTGCACTAACACATAACAAATCAATTTGTGTATTAACATTTGCTTGCCTGTTATCATAGCCTAAGTAACAGCACCACACTAACAAAACCACATTTCTACAGTTTACAAAACGGCCTTTTGCTGATTACTCACCTTTCCACCACGTAAGGCTTACACATTCAGAACATGCCTTCCCAAGCAAACACAGCCCACTTACTAACAACTCTGTATGTCTCTGCAAGGAAAGATGGTAGAAAAACCATTAGAAAAATACATGTAAAATAAATTCTTGTACTACTTCTCTTACTGAGAGCAGCCCTGAGGATAAAGTCCTTAGGGTGTTTGTCGACAAGAAGCTCAACATGAGCCAGCACTGTGTGCTCGCAGACGAGGAAGGCAAACACAACCTGGGCTGCCTCAAAAGCAGCGTGGGCAGCAGGCTGAGGGAGGGGATTCTGCCATTCTGTCCTGCTGAGACTGCTGCATCCACTGCTGGGCTTCCTAGCACAGGAAGGACATCAACCTGTCAGAGTCCAGAAGAGGCCACAAAAATGATGAGGGCTGAAACACCTCTGCTGTGGAGGCAGGATAGGGGAGCTGGGGTTGTTCAGCCTGAGAAAGAGACAGTTCCATAGAGACCTTCCTATAGCTAAAGGGGCTGGAGAGGGACCTTTCCCAAGGAGTGACAGGACAGGGGAGAATGTCTTCACACTGAAAGGGAGTAAGTTTCGATTAGATGTTACAAGGAAATGGTGAGGCACTGTAACAGGTTGTGCAGAGGTTGGGCAGCTGTGGATTCCCCTCTGGCAGTGTTCAAGGCCAGGCTGGATGGGGCTCTGAGAAACCTGGTCCAGTAGAAGTCCCTGCCCATGGCAGGGGGCTTGGAACTGGATGAACTTGAAGGCCCCATCCAACACAAACTATTCTGTCATTCTTTAAATCCTCCTCCTGCCCAATAAACACGACCTGGAAGAGTTACTCATGCCTAGCTTAACTATAACCTTAAGATTACAAAAACCGAAATTACAAAACTTGATCCATCTTCCTAAAAGCACGGTCTGACCATTCTTTCTTCACTACAGCTCAAAAACCACACCGGTGAAACACCACACACTTACCTACCACCTATTTCCTAAGCCAGAGTACTCACACATTTGTATTTAACTCTTCAGCCATCTACTTCTATCACGCACCACTAACTTAGAGACAACTCATAGAACAACAAAAGGGATTTTAAATGCAATCAAATGCAGGACATAAGAAACAGGTTGATCTGCCTACGCTCCGAAGCAGCCGTTCTGACCAGCGCTGCTTGACGCCGCACTCACCTGACCTGAAGCCGGGCGAGGGCAGCCGGGCGAGGGCAGCCGAGCACACACTGCGGCCGCCAAGCGAGACCCGAGAGCAGAGACCAGCGCCCTTCAGCAGCCGCCGCAGCTCCCTCAGCGCCGCGGCCGCCACGGGCTCCCCCCGCCTGTCCGGAGCCGCCAAGATGTCGGCGCGAAGCGCGGCCGGAACGTGGGGGCCCCGAACGCGCGTGCGCAGCGGCACCGCCCGGGACTTTCGCGCCTTTCGTGTGCGGGTGCGGTTCAGCAGCGCGGGGCCCCGGGTTCGAGTCCCGGTGCCGCCGGTTCGGGTCCCGGTGCCGCCGGTTCGAGTCCCGGTGCCGCGGGTTCGAGTCCCGGTGCCGCGGGTTCGAGCCCCGGTGCCGCCGGTTCGAGGCCTGGGGGTGGCGGTTCGAGCCCCGGTNTTCGAGTCCCGGGGTCGCCGGTTCGAGTCCCGGTGCCCCGTGCTCTGGCGTGCATTGGCTCGCATTCCCCCCAGAGTTGTGCTTTATTTGTTATTTTTTGTTGTTGTTGTTTTTCCTTTGCGTTTGTACGTTGCGGGTGTCGTGTTTATAAGGTGGTGCGTAAGCTTTGAGAAAAGTGCCAGTGGGTCACAGAATTTCCTGGAGCTGCCTGAAGAGGGCTCGAGAGTTCTTTCCCATCTGTACAGAGAAATTTTCTAGTCTGAGAAGAGTACATTTTAACAGGGTGCAAAGTGCTGCCCCACTTGCTTTTGCATGTATTTTTGATTTTGATTTATTTTCTTTTTTTTTTTTTTTCCTAGTGGGCTTGGAGGTGGTGCTGTTTTGGGGGGTTTTATTGTTGTTCGTTTATTTATTTATTTATTTATTTATTTTTACGAAGAGTATAATTTGAGGTGGTCCAAAGAAGAAAACTTGGTATGAAGTATACCCCTATAAATACCAACGCGATGGTATGCTGTAACTGATTGCACTCTGGTGAGAGTTCAGCTCTGTATAACAATTTCAAAGGGTTTATCTTAAATTTTTGCCCCTAGTTTTCCCCACTGGTCAGAATTGTTCCACCCTAGTTACACTTTGCAAAGTTAAGAGAGAGAAAAGCTGGGTTTGCAATACTTGGAGATGTAGTACTTGCCAAATACAGCTATTATATTAATGTGTGCATAATATATGTTTAAAGTGGTATCATAGCTACTTGGATTAACCCTGAAATCTACAGGAGCTCTGAACTTGATTTTGTAGGTAAGAGGTCATGTTTATCATGGTCAAGTATTTGTAAGAGCTACTCAGAACAAAGGTTATACAAGTCTATCATTGATAGAACTTCATCTTTCTGGATGTCTGGTTTATCTGTGTAGTTTTGCTTGGTGTTAGATGATCAGATTTCATAACCATCGCTGAATTAGGTAGAGTTACAAAAAGAATGGGTTTCATTAATACCATATTTAGAGAGGAAAGATAAGACCAGATCTTTTAAAGTTAGATTCTTGCTATATTGGAACCTCAGGTTGAAATCTATAACTCAAGATTCTACATTGTCTTGGCATTCTCTATATAGTGAACTGAAAGTGTTGCCTCGGACTGGCAATTCAGGAACTAGGTAAGGAACAGTCCAGAACTTATGAGTACAAAATATTACAACAGGATGTAGGGTATGGTTATGTTTTTCCCTGTAATTGAGGCTGAAGTCAGTCCTGAAGGCAGTGCTACCACTGCTTTTTTAAAGGCAGAGACACCTACATTTTTTTCCTCCTCAAATTACAGTGGTGATGGCAGCTGTAACGTAATTATCATCTGGTTAGGGCAGTCAGAAATGTATTCCACTGGTTTGAGCTGGTTTAAAAAATATGTACCACTTCCCTGCAGCACACCTTAACCATTAACTACTCCTGGTAGAAAACAGTGTGTCCCACTTGCTTGAATTTGTGCTAGGGTGTAGGATGGGGATATGGGCAGGAAGGGAAAACAGAGGGTGTAATCAGACAGTCTGACAGGGATAATAGGATGCTGGAGCTTTTTTGCATTTTTCTGGGAGGAAAGAAGAGCTTTTTTTACTAGTTATGCCTTTGTTCCAGAATTTATTTGGAATTTACGTAATTTCAGCCAGTGAAAAACGTCTCTTCTGACTCTGTGTGGGTTTTTTTGTACATCTTTGGTTTGCTCAGGGGTTGCAAGATCTTTTGGTTCTTTGTTTTTTGTTTTCCCCCAGACTTGATATCTATGTTGGAAAGTGTCAAGTATCTGTCAAGTACTGCCAGATCTCAGAAGTGAGCTCCTCCTTTAACATCTGAGCCATGAAGAGTCACTGTATTATTGGAAGCAATCAGGAAGCACATAATAGCCCAAAGCAGAAATCGGTGTTGCAATATCTCAGAACATCTTTATCGTACACTGCAGCCAACTTGCAAAGCCTATTCATTGTTTACATTTGAATTGCAGATGTTTTAAAATACTGGTGAAACTATACAATCCACATTGATCAGTACTAAATCCCAGAGTTTTTTCCCAGTGTTGTGTACTATGTAAGTAATACAACTAACTCTGAGTTTTCATCTTTTCCACTTTTTTGAAATTTCCAATTTTGTGGTGTTATTCCCACAAAATTTATGTTTTCCTTCCTTGTCATTATTGTGTGGAACTCATTCAATATTTTTGCTGGTTTGTCCAGTATGGAAAGTTAACAAACTGTAGTAAGCCTATTTATATTTCATTGACAGAAAAAAAAATACACTTGAAAAAGAACCTCAGGTTGTTCTTTGTCTATGTCAAGCTACTGAACAAGGTGGTACTTCATGTGTTCCAAAATGTTTCTGTGTCCGCTCAGAAATGTTTTCTTATCAGGAAAATTTTGCTATGACTGTATGCGTGCTTTAAAGTAGTTAATTAAAACCTAAAATTAAAAAAACTCTTCTGTGCTTATGGGAGGGTGAAGTGTAGTATAAAGAAAGTAAAAGTTTTCTTCAGAGTATCATAAATGAAACTCTGCTGCCAGCTGCCTGCCAGGAGGTAGAACATGGTGCTGTGTGAGTGAGCCCCTTGTTGAGTGCTGGTAATATCTAATCACAATTCTAACTAACTTCCAGCATCTAGGAAAACTGGTTTTGAGGTGAGGGAACATAAGGAAAAGTTATACTTTCTGGTAACAGCTGAGTGGCATACTGAAAAATAGTACTCAAAGGATGGCTTTTAGATAGCGTGGACATTCATCACCCAGTCTAAACACTGAAAATAGTCTGCAGACTTCTTACATTGTTGCTGGCAGGTGGTAAATATGTATTTAGTTTCATTTGAGCACAAAACAAATGACAGGGAAAGACTGCAATTTGTAGGGTACCATATAAAAGGAGGAGGGGAATTACCGACAGCGTCTCTTCTGTTTGAGTTTTCAAATAAAAGTGAGTCTTACTGAATTGCTTGTTGGGGATAAAAGAAACACATAACCACCTATCTCCAAGGAAGCAAGAGGCACAGATTACAAGAGGATGAGAATATCTCCCCAATGTAGAAACAGAGAAGGGTTTAAAGTCTTAATCTTCTCCTTAATGATTCCTTCCTGGGTGACCAAATATCTGAACACTGGTGGTGCTGAGTGTGTGTGCTGTGTGCTGACTGGAATGGATCCCATTTGCAGCACCTGACCTTCACAAAGAATTATGTAATGATCATAACTCCTTTATTCCACATGGGGAGAGCAGAATTAAGCAGCACATACCCTCCTTTTAATCCCCAGAACTATTCTGGGATCTGTCCTTAGTTTTGCCAAGATTATTTCTGAATATTAATATCAAGAAATTGTTTCTAAAGTAGATATTTTATTACTTCTTCATTTTTAGGAAGGACAGTCTGTCATAACAAAGTACTTTGAAACTTCTGTTATGGGATAGGGTTAGTTCATGACATGCTAAATTGTATGGGGAGAGGAAACATTCTGTGGGTCAGTTCCATCCCTCTCAGCTTGATTCTTGTGCAAACCCGAAAACACATCAGTGATTTTTGATTGTCAGAAACATTTTTTATTACATTTAATCATTTGCTTTTCTAAAAGACACTGCAGCATTCCTTTTCTTTTAAATAAAGAGCTTTGAAAGGGAAGATATAGGTAGCACAGAGGTCTGAATGATGACAGCAGAAATACAGGACATTTCAGTGTTCTAAAAATGAAAAGTGGAAGCACGTCTGCCTAAGATAAATCAAATAAATGGATTGCTTTTTCCAGTTCACTCCAGGTTTATTGTTTAAACAATGGCATTTACAATTAGAAATTGAGGATATAGCAATAATCATATTGTTCTATTAGGTTTTCCTGGAAAAATCAGTGTCTCTTCTGAAATATTCACATTACAAAATCTGCACAACACTTTTTTCCCTCCCCTGAAATCAGTCAGAAAGGGATGCTGGTTTCTGTTGTAGTCAACAAACTTGAAAAAACAAGGGGACTTGAAACAGTGATCTCAAAACAAAAGTCTGTGCCCATTTTCCTACTTTGAGAGTTTGTCCTCGATGTGTTCTTAGTTTGTGATTCGTTTTGTTGAACTGTAGCCACAAGGTGGCAGGAACAGCCGCAAGTTTAGCTGGATGCTTAGAAATACATTTACGTTCTTCTGGTAGAAGGAAGGAGCCCAGGAGTGATCAGTTCAGGGTGACCCACAGTGAAATGTGAGGGTGTGTGTGCTGTAGAGTTTCACCAGAAGGGTCATCACTTTTATCACACTGTCTGAAGCCGTTCTCAGGTAACCTAAAGTAACTCTTAAAATATTTTCAACCTATTTACAGCAACTATTTACTCAATACACAGTCAAAATTTCATTTCAAATAGCTTACTAAATCACAGGTCAATATTACCACCATTTTTTAAGCTATGTTAATACCACCACTTTTATTAAGTTGGTCATTAACTCAGCAGCCCACATATAAGAAAGTAGAGGGTAGAAACAGCTTTTACAAAATGCTTTCAGTAGTAGATGATAAAATGATAGAATGGTTTGGTTTGAAAGGACTTTAAAGATCAGCAAGTTCCACCATCCTGTCATGGGCAGGGACACCTTCCACTGGTTATTGTTGCTTCTTGAAATGCACATTGCACATTTCAGTGACAATAAGTCAGAGTCAGTAAAAATAAGGCAGAGAGGTTTGCCCTTTACCTCAGAGGATGTACCCATTTTACAGGTGAAAGAACAAGTTGAGACTTGTTAAATGGTGGGACAAAGCAGAAGGCAGAATTTCTGTTAATAGGGGCCTCCCAAAATGGATGAGTTTTCCTATACAGATTAGTACAGCTAATTATCAGTACAGACACATATTGGTGGTGAGATTGAGTTTCTCCACTGTGCAGCTTGTATGGCTGGGGCTGTGTGGCAAGTGCACATCCCTCTGTCGTCTAAAACATCGTTTAGGCACATAATGCAGAGTTTTGCACAAGAAAAATCTGCACTGCAGTTTCACGCTGGTCCTTGTATGTGCTGTGTAGGACAAGAGACTCATCTACTTTAACAGTTCCTGTGGCACAGTCAGAGTAGAGGTGCAGACTTAATTGGGTGGTGCTGGTGGCCCAATACCCAGGTCAACAAGTTCTAAGGAAGGGAGGATTATTTAAACTAGCTCTGGTGTAGCCACATGGGCTGCATGTCTGCTAGCATTTGAGATAGTTTCAGTCCAAAGAATTTGTTTGCATGCTGTGGAATAGGTCTGCAGTGCTGACCAAAGCAGGGTAAGTGGGAATGCTAGGGAAATTCACCTGTTCTAAAGTAAAACTAATGTAAAAGCATCTCTGAGGGAAGCTGGAGGTAGGCACTCCATGAGTAAATTCCCATTTCTTCAGCATGGCAGTGCAGAAGAAGGGCTAATAGAGCAATTGAATGACCAAACAGGAAAAGTCATAACCATCTTCAGAGTAGAAACTGTAGTAATTTCAATTATTTAAATCCAAATAGTTCCATTTTGCATAGAACATACTATATTTCTAAAGAGCTATAGATCCAAAAGTTTGTTTAGTTGTTTTGGCTTTTATAATTCTGACATTAGTTTATTCTGAGGGGGAAAAGGAAGTTGCATATGCAGTGGTCATTTTGTCATTTGAAATACTGGATATTTCTGATGAGTGGTGGAAAGAACTTTTTCATGTAGAGATAGCTGGTGAACTAACTGAACTGTGTGTCATGAAATCACAGGAGCTGAGAGGTGGAAACAAAACCTGTTAAATCATCTAATTGTCTCTGAAGAGACAAACTAGATTATCTAACAGGTTTTTTAAATGGTTCTGTGGTTCATATCAGTTAATTAAATTCTGGCCCCACCCCTACCAGCTGTATGTGAAGATAAAACCGCAGTCTCTTGCAGAGTTTAATGAACACTTTGGTGTCTGCACATTTTGGATTATGCAGATCTGACAGCACCTGAGTGGTCTTAATTCAGACTCATTTAAAATCTTAGCAATTCACCTGACAGTGAATTTTAGACATTCAAGTAAAAATCAAACTTTCCACCCTCTCAAGAAAAGAATATTTTTTTGCTCAGAACACCATGCATCTGCGCACTGGATGCATAATGTTTAGGAATGTAATCTTACCTGGAATCTCTATGCACACTTTTCATTTAAACATAAAAATATATGTAAGAAAATAAAAAGGCTCAAGTTTTTCCATCTCACAGTGCAGGTCTGTGATCTGTAAAAGGCTTTTCTATTTAGGAATGTTGAACATCTCCATTTTCTACTGTTGCAGGGCTCAGAATCTTTTAGAAGCTGATGTCCATGGTTTTATCAAGTCCTGTATTTGCTTTTTCTCAAAAGCTTTACAAAGTTAGATGGCACTGTTACTCATTATATCCATCCTGTTAAATATTTTACATCTTGTCTTTGTTTACAAACAGAATGAGTTCTCTAAGGCTTTTCTGGTATTTCTCATTGGCCATTTTTATGAAATTTGAAATCATAATGCAAACAATAAATCGTGGAATGGTTTAGGTTGGAAGGGACCTTGCAGAATCATAGGATAGTTTGGATTGGAAAGAACTTTTAAAGGTCATCCAGTCCAATGCCCCTGCAATGAACAGGGACATCTGCAGCTGGATCAGTTTGCTCAGAGCCCTGTCCATTATGACCTTGATTGTTTACTGGGGTAGGGCATCCACAACTTCTGTGGGCAACCTGTTCCAGTGCCTCACCACCCTCATAGTGATGAATCTCTTCCTTATATCTAATCTAAACCTTCTCTCTTTCAGTTTAAAGCCGTTACCCCCTGTCTTGTTGCAACAGGCCCTGCTGAAAAGTTTGTCCCCATCTTTCTCAGATGCTCTGTTCAAGTACTGGAAGGCCACAATGAGGTTTCCACAGTGCTTTCTCTTCTCCATACTGAACACCCTCAACTCTCCCAGCCTGTCTCCATAGCAGAGGTGCACCATCCCCGTGGTCATCTTTGTGGCCTCCTCTGGACTTGCTACAACAGTTCCATGTCCTTCTCGTGTCGGGGGCACCAGAGCTGAACGCAGGACTCCAAGTGGGGTCTCGTGAGAGCAGAGCAGATCCCTGAATAGGCCAAAGTCTGCTCCCCTGAAATCTAGGGTAGTGAGCTTGCTGAGCACCCTTTTCACTGTTCTAAGAGACCTGAACTCCACAATTTCATGGTCACTGCAGCCCAGCTGCCCTTGAGCTTCACTTTCCCCCCCAGACCCTCCTTGTTGGTGAGAGCGAGGTCCAGCCTAGCACTTCTCCTTGCTGGTACCTCTTCACTTGGAGAAGGAATTTCAGGAGCCTCCCAGATTGATTAAACCAGTCTGGTTGTCCTTTCAATAAATATTTTGGTGCTTGAAGTCCCCCAAGACAACCAAGGTTTGTGAACATGAAGCTGCTCCTGTCTGTAGAGTACCTTATGCACTCCCTCTTCCTGGTCAGGTGGCCCATAGCAGACCCCCACTAAAATGTCACCTGTCCTTGTCTTCCCTTTAATCCTGACCCCTGAGTTCTTGGATGGCTCCTCATTTGAGGCTCAGCTCATGGCTGAGCTCTGTGCACTGCAGCTGGTTGTTGGCATAGAGGATGACAATCCTTCCTTGTGTCCCCTGCCTGTCCCTCCTGCAGAGCCTGTATCCTTGCATTCCAACACTCCAGTCCCAGGAGCCATCCCACCGTGTCTCCATGATGCCAATGAGATCATAGCCCTGCAGCTCTGTGTACGTCTCTAACTCCTCCTGTTTATTCCCAATCCTATATGCATTTTTATAGAGGCCTTTAAACTGAGCTCCTGATTAAGCTGATTTAGTGGCTGGACTGCAGGAATTCCTTTGTGCTGCTCTTCAGGGGCTCTTCTGCTGACCTGTGATCCCTCTCCAGCCTCTTGGCATCTCTTGTTGGCACTGGCATTGACTGATGGGAATGGAATGGGTTGAGGTTCCCCTTCCCCAGCAAGCCCCATCAATGTTCATGACAACATCCACTTGCTTTTCATACTTGCAGCACCACCTGCTCTTTCATATTAGCACTTGAGATGCTCCTATGAGTGGGGTGGGGGGCTTTAGAACTAATTCTCTTCTTAATGAACAATCAAATCCTACCTTCTGTGTACTGAAATGTCTGCATACATATTTTCATCCATTTAGAGATTATTTTAGAAGTAGATTTTAAATAATTAAAATAGATTTTAAATATCTTAAAGCTGTTTGGGTTTTGGTTTTTTGGGTTTTTTCCTGGTAAATTTTAGCTATTTATACAGCATAAAGCAAAAAATGATTCTCCATGATGGTCTTTCATACAATATACTGGATAAGTATGATATACTACAACAATTTTAATTACTGCAGGGTGTTGATCCATCCTTGGAATTGAAGTACAGGATTTTGTCATCACATGTATTAAAGGGGAAAAGACAGGCTGAAAATCACAACAGTCCTGGGAGAAAATTTTGTCCTTATTGAAGTCCATGGCAAAACTCCCACTGAATTCTCTGGGGCAAGGATTTCACTCCCTATATTTAAGCAACAAGAAAAGTATTACATGTGTTACTGCATGGATAGTAGAAAGCAGACAGATTTTCAGTGTCTATCTGGTTCTTCACTGTTTGTGCTGCAGATTGGTTTTGATTCTCAAGTCCCCAGAGCAGAAAATTTTTGCTTTGGGTGTCTGCTTGCACAGCCAGACTTACACAAGGGCATCCCTGTGCCTGTCAGCGTTTAATTGAAATTTTCAGCTGTGAGTTTTTTTGCAGGATCTAGACTCCAAAGATGATAGTGCCACAGTTGAAAGATAGAATGTACTCAGTAGCATGATGTTTCACTGGTCACTCCTGCTTGACCCAGGGCTTGGCCAAATCCAGAGGATTATGTAAGCTGCACCTTCTGATCCAGACTTCGTGCTAAGCTCTTTTCCCAGCATTCAGTCTGCTCCTATGTTTTCCCTTCTCTGTCATGTAAAGTGGTATTTCTGGACAAGTGGAGATTTCTGCTTCAAATACTTTGCTTTTCCTTGCAGTCTAAGACATGTAAAACACGTTTAGACCTGGTACACTGTAAGTTTCTGGTACCAACTCTACTGCACAACCAAATCCCCTTACACTCTACATAGACGTGCTGTGAGGATTACCTAAAAAGGCTGAACAAACTTGGTCCAAATATTACCCCATGGATTTCCACATAAATTCTTATAACAATACCTTTTTTCTTTATAAATTTCTTTACACAGTAACAGGGAATGTTCTAAACTAAGAAGTCATAAGGAATTACTAGGTGTTGTTAACAGTGTTTCACTTGTATGTTAATAGATTCCAAGTACTGAGGCAGCCAGTCATCTTCAAAATGAGTGCAATTCCAAGGGCCAGTTATGCACAGCTTGTATACAACCCCTGTGTGCACAAAATGAAATTATCTCTCTAATTCCCTCATACTGCTGAACATATCCATCACCAAAGTGCTTGTACTCATGTTCTATGTGACACATGACCTTACCTTGAAACATTTCATGTGCTGAGATCAGCATGTAAATGACCAGTGTGGTCTTGAGTGGTAAATGATGATCTGCTAAGATTGCTACTGCTGTATCTATGGCATATGAAGGTAAATATAAGCTCCATAAAAGAAATCTTATCTTCAATTTACGTTTATACTCTATAGGGGTTTTTTCAGTTTTCTATGAAGAAAATACAGTACTGATAATTAGTGTAAAACATGAATGCTTTTGAAAATAAGGGTGTGGCATGGAAAGGAACCTCCTGATTTATCAAATCTAGTCTGTTGCTTTCACCAGCTGTTTCTTACATGACTCAGTTCTTAATTGACTGGCTTCATATGATTTTTTTTGGCTTGAGGGGTTTTTCTTTCTGTCTGCTGTTCTTCTTGAAATGTGCCAATACAAATTTTTTTTTGGTGTGAAATAAAATATCTTTACCCTACTTGATATTTGTATGGAACAATGAAATTCTGTTTTGTTTAGAACACAGCAAATAAAAAAATGTCAAATTACATTTATGATTTCAATCACTTGTCAGTTGAAGGAAATTCACACTTTCATAACACTATTACGAACTTACCTCCATCAGAGGGAAAATATGATAATATTTACAATTTTAGGGCACTTTTTCTGTCTGGATTTTAGGTTAGGTTTGTGAGAAGGAAGTTGTCCTTTCCTATGTTTGATTGCAATATATTATCAGCTTTATTAAAAGCAACATTAAAAGCTACATTATATTGTTCTTGTGGTCAATGCATTAGTAAATTAGCACACAACCTAATGTTGTTCCATGGGATAATGTAGGGGACTGGAAAAGGTAGGAGGAGCTTGAGGTTTACATTCATTCAAATGCTCACAGCAGTTCATGGAAGTGAATCGTTTTCTTTCATGTGCTCTGTGTCAGGGCGATCTTTCAGCTGAACAGGTCAGTGTGGTCTGAAACTGAGCATTATCTGTTGATCTGAGCCCTAAAGTGTTTGCTTTGCCTAATTCTTATCATTCTCCGTGTCTGTCCATCTCCCCCCTCCCCTGCTTCAAGAATTGCACAATGTGCAATACCTCTAGAAGTTCTTATCGGGAATTTTTGTAGCAAGAATAGTCAAGTCCTAGAAGGCACAAACAAAGAGTAATTGACAAAATATAGCATTATCAAAGAACTCTCTGCCACGGGGAACACATATGCAGCAAAATAAAACTCAGACTATAAATATGTATGAAGTATAAGCAAATTTACAAGCACAGTAGTTTTGAACGGGCTACCCTGGGTAAACAGGAAAGAGGTGATTGCTCGGACTTCATGCATTGTGCAATCCCGTGCATTGTGCACATGCTTTACTTGCTCTGACATCATTTTCAAATCATGTATTTGGTGCTTCCTCAGAGCATTCTCCACTGCAGTCACACCTTCAGTTGCAGTGTCAACAGACACACAGAAAAGCTGCGTGAATTCTCAAAAAATAGCTAGACTGAAAGTCGAGCTAATGTACCAGGTTTTTTCAGTATTCAAAAAATCTGTAAAAAGAAAAGAAAAAAAAAAAAGAAAGAAAAAAGCTGGAACCAGAATGTTTTAGTGAGAAATATTATTTTGAAGATTTGTGTTTTTCTTAACAGTCTTGGCATTTTGGGAACTTCCCCACTGCCCAGGAAAAAACCCAACAAAACAAAAGATAAATTGGAACAATTTGGGAGCAATTAATTTATCACATTAATTAATTTAGTAAAGTTGAAAATAAAACACAAGTATAAAAATATTTTTTCTTTAAAATCTAGAAACTTGCCAGGAACTTCAACAAACTGTGGATATTTTCTGCTAAATAAAATAAAAATATCCATAGTAGGACTAATGTTCCAATTTTAAATTTGCAATGAATAGTAATTAATAATAGTAATTGATAGTAATTAATGGCTATGAACTTATGAGACTTTTTCAGAACTCTGTTCTGAGCTGCCTTTGTTCTTGGCTTTGATTCTGAGATTGAGACACAGAAATGTTTGGACCAAAAAGACCACAATGTACATAACATACTGATACAGGTTTTGAAGTTGAATAAAACTTACCAACTTAATGGGTTTTGAGGTTACATAGACTTTCCAGATTCTCCCTTAAACAAATAAATCCTGCCTATTTTGCATTTTAAAAGCCAAACTGTTTTTCTGGTGTCCTTTTTCAGTTCTTATTAAGCAGACAAATGTTTGGTCTCTTTACCAGTTCCACATCAAACTTAACATTTATTTGCCACAGTATTTGCCTTAAAATAAGAACATTCACATAGATAACTTTGAAATTACAGAGATGGAGAGAGCCTAGTTCTGATAAATTTCTTTTCGTTTGCAGTTCTAATATATAGCAAAAAACTCTAATTATACTTGGAGTTGAATTAGAAACCTGACTTAATTGATAAATGAGGGGTAGGACAGCACTGCAATACCAATATTTCTCTTGAGATAAGTTCATCTCACAAGGGTTCCACCTTCATGAACTGAGTTGAAATTGTCTCAAAACCTTTAATTTCACCCTAAATAGAAAAAAAAAATCCTATAGAACTAAAAATAAATGATACTTAGCACCATATAGAGCAGTGCCTGTCATTTTCTATCGAACTAATAACAATTTTGGGGTGGACACATCCAATTTCTGTGTCTTTGTTTCCAACTACTTCAGAATTGAGGAAGCACTTGATAATGGGCATCTCTTAAGTATGCCTCCTCTAAGAAAGTCTTACTATATAAGAAATTCATAGCTGCTTCTGAAGTATATATTTATTTGATTGTTTTATTTTTCCCTCTTGGGAGATGGTGCTGATGTTAGCTTAATTCTAATTAAGGCTGTTTGCCCAGATGGACTGAGGCCATATTTCAAGAGTGTTCTAAAACCTGATAAAACAGGGGTTTGAGAAAAGGGTCCTTGCAAACAGGTGAATGTTAAGGATGTGCTGGTAATTTTCAAAGGAAAAAAATCCCAGTCTTTTGCACACAAGCTTCACAAACAGGGCTACAGAAAACAGGCTGCAGAGTAATGATTCCAGTTATTGATGTGACTTCTCGCATCAACCTTTCCTTGGAATTAGTAAGTCACAGTCATGGTAATTTCAAGGAGTAAATCACTGAAGATAAACAGCATACCTCACCCAAAGATAAAGCAGACCAAATGAAGATATTTCAATCTGCAAAACAGCAAATTAAAACTTCGGAGACTGTCCCTTGAAGTTGGTAAATACACTGCACCAGTTTCCTAGCTCACACTAGAAATTGTGCATATCTAGAAATTGCAAGTACTGAATTCATCTTGCAGATTGCTATGTTGCTGTTGATTGTACATTATTACCATGCAATTAAGGATGCTGTTAATTACATTCATTACCTTTCTGGGCCTTGGTAACCATTAACTTACATTTTTCTCTTTTCCTGGGTCAGAGATACAGACACTGTCTTTTATCATTAATTTAATTTGATGATTTTTTTTTTTTGCAATTTGCTTAGCTAAAGCACCGGTCCATGTCTTGGACTGCTAAATAGTTTATATTAATCACAATACAATATTTCTGGGTTTTCACTGGGTATTATGGAGCTAAAAACATATATGTTACCCCAAAAGATTTGCACATTGATATCATGACCCTGACCTTATATATATGGGCCTTCTTTGTTCATGAAGTTTATTCTACAAATACTTGGTTTCTTGGCCTATATTAATTCCAGGAGTCAGACTAATGAAAAGAACTGAATTTAATCACCTGATGTTGCTGAAACAACATCAGGCCTAGGAAAGTTATTCCTTTTTATTGAGCATTCTTAAAACTACACCTGAGATGTGGTGTCCAGTCCTGAGGCTCTGAGGTAGAAGAGAGGAACTGGCAAACTGGAGAGTCTGGAGGAAAGCTGGTAACAGGGTTGGGAGTCTGGATGTGTTACATGGACAGCTGGGTTTGTTCAGCCATAGGAAAAGAGAACATTTGGGTGATCTTATTGCTGCCTCCAACTACCTCATGGGTACATCTTTGAGAAGCTGGAGATGCACACTTGCCAGGGATGAACAGTGGAAGACTGAGGGAGATAAAGTGCAACAAGGGGAATTCCAGTTATGTGCAGAAAACAAAGTTCATTGGGAGAGTGATCAAATGGTAGCACAGGTTTTCCAGAGAGGTTGTAAAATCTCCATCCTTAGAGATTATTCAGCAGTCATCTGGATGTGCCCCTGAGGAGCCTGGTCTGACTTTGAATTCAGCTCTGTTTTGAGAGGTGATCAGATGGCATCCTGAGTTCTCTGCCAGCCTAATTTCCTGTACAAGTCTATGATCAAACCAGTAAAGAGGATCAACCTTTCGGTGCTTGCTCTCCATAATTTGTTAACATTCCTGCACAAAGTTTGGATTATAGGATTGTTACTACCACAAATCAAGATAAAAAATACATAATATATCCATAATTAAACTAATTTACTGTCTGTGTGAGAAAATAGGAAAGCTAAAAATTCAACTACATAAATAGCATAGGATCCCTCAAAAATATAAAGGAAATGTAAAGTTTGTGGCACAAATTTACATAACATTTCATCTAAATTGATATCAAATATAGAAAAGAAATGTATTTTCATGGTCCAGATTCAAAATATACAGTTTTTGAAAACAGTCTTCATCTGTCTTAATTAGATGCTTTCAAATCCATGTAATGTCACAGAAATAGCTCTGTATTCTAAAACCAGTTTTAAAGTATTTCCTTTCAGAACAAAAGGATACAGTTCAGACTTGAGAATACCTTCTCACCTTAAATAGCAGTAAGTCCAATATTGCTAACAGCATTATCATTCATGTTGGTGCTTTTTAGCTAAAATATCCAATGTAACGTATTTATAGTGTATCTACTAAAATCCTAAGTGTTTCAGGGGTCAAATGTTCTTAACTGCCAGTTCTGTGTAGTCATGATAAATAATCACCTGTCATAAGAATGGGTTCTGGAAGAGGAGATAATTTGCTTTTGGCCATTTCCTGTTGCCTGATCAACAGGGTGGGGTGGAGCCAAGGTGTTGTTACTCTTTTTTTTTCTGTTTATTTCCTTCCCACCTGGGATGAAACAAATGAACCTGCACTGGACCAACATGTGTGTAATGCTAGAAAACTGCTACTGGGGAAGAAGCAAACCTGAAATCCAGTTAGGCCTTGTCATGGTGCTATACATCAGCACATATTTGAGCCATGAAACAGTACTGGGCAGGGCCAGCACTGTATCACCACCTCTCACAAGAAATTAAAGGAAGCAGGAAGACTTCAGTACCAGTTATGTATAGAGTATGGTGGTCTTGCAGGTAATTAGAAGCCATCACAGTGTCAGCTCTGACAACTGAACAATGGGAACAAAAATAATGAGATTTTAATAAATTTGTACTGTTTTGTGGTAGCACTAAGACCATTATCTGGGAGGGGAACATAAGTCAGTTCTTTTCTGTACTTAGTCAGGAGCATGTGCATTTAAACACCTGTTGATGAGTGTGTACTTGCTCACTTATCTCACTTTTCTAGCTAGAGTTTATCATTCCATCTGTGACTTTTTTTTTCCTCTTCTTAGTTTTATCATCCAGTGGAGAATGAGGTGAGTACTTGTGATGTCTAGTTCATGGTAGACAACGAAACTGTCCTAAATAGAATGGTTCAGGTTCAGTTTCATTGAAAACACTCCCAACACTATGTCCTGGTGCTTCCTGTCTATCTTGTGGATGTGGAGGTGCTTAGGCAGGTTAGGCTCCGTAGATGCAAGCGAGGTGTAGCAGGTTTTTAGCTGAAAAGAACTTTGACAAGCAGCCTTGTGAATTTTTTCAGCTGCACGGCCTGTGAAGTATTTGTACAGGGAGCGGGAGTCTTTATCAACAGTGCTGACTCCGCTGCTGTTTATCAGTATTGCGCATGTAGGTTAAAACTGGTGTCAGTGAGTGAACGAACTCGAGCCTGAAACCAGTGACTGCCTGTCCCACCTGTTTACCCCAGTCCTTATCAGAGAAGTTATAAAGAAGCTGCTCTACCTGAACTCCTTTGGATTATAAAGAAGCAGCAAGAAATACCATGCTTTAATTGCTAAGGTCCCAGATACCTGGACTTTGCACATTACAAGTCTCTGTTGGCTGCAACCTTTGCACAGCACAATAAATATGTCTGCGCGTGGCACTGAGCTCATTGAGTTAGTAACACAAAAACAAAGAAATTATTTAAAGTTAGTCATGTAACATTACTCTTAAATACAGAAGGAAACACTGCTGTACAGCAAATGTGTGCTCGAATGTAGGTGAATAAAGAAATTACCTTAGTAGAGAAAAAAAGTCTTTGTATTTCAGTACTGTTAATTAACAGCAACTTTATTGTAATGTTTGAATTTCACTCAGACATGAAATTCATACATAAATAGAAAAAAAGTACCTTTTTGGATAGAAAAAACCTTTAATATGTGCCAGCTGTAATGCTAGATGCACTCTGATATACTTTTTGGAAAACTAAAACCAGATAAGTAATTCAAATTGTATTGTATTTGCTTTCACCTAAAAACAAAGAAAATTCTTGTGATATTTAAATAAATTTCACCTTTGCATTTTTCAGCCAAGTGAACAGACCCATAGTCTGTTTTAAAGCAAATTTAGAATTTTAAAGAGAAATGCTCCTGGAGGAGAATTTCTCAAGGCATCCAGGCAGTGAGGTACAAGTGACATAAATGGGATTGCCAGAAGTATTAGCATAACTGGAAAACATAAACTGGTATTGCCATTAGATGTCTTTATGTATCACAAAATTCTTAAATCCTTTTGTAAACTGGCTGTAGCCATTATTCTCTTTGCTTTGGGTTTAATTAATTGTTTTAGATTAGACAAAAAATGCAAACTATTAGCAAATCACCAGTATTTTTTTTTAAAGTAATCCAGGTGTAAATTTCAGAAATACTCATTTTGTTCATTCTGGTTATTTTAAACATACATATTTTACGGGGAGAGGGTGTAGAATACTGTTCATGGGAGCACATTGGACTAGCCCAAAGCCTGAATTTCATCCATTTGCTTTTAAAGGGCAGGGTAGAATTATTTTGGCACATAAAATGGAATGCAGTTAGGATTTTAAGCAACTGAGCTCACTAGAGTTCTTTATATAAATCTGGGCACCTAAGGTTTTGAGTGCTTATTATTCTAGTGAAAACGTAATTTGGTGCCAAGATGTTTTATGTTCCCTGAAGCATCACTGTCTTGGCTTCTCAGTGCTGCTCGCTCCCCTCAGGCTGTTTATGATTTACAAACAAGGCACTTCAGTGTCAGCTCCTGTGGGAGGTCAATTCAACCAATGGTCTCTCAGCACCTCTAACACACATGGACAGCATTTATGTCAACACAAAGTGCAGCAGTCACAGACAGTTTCATCCAAGAGTACAGCTGGAGGAAGCATCAGACTTGTATATAACAGTCTAGAGAGTTAAACCAACTGCCCAGGAAATGGGAGTCAGGATTTCCAGACTCTCTTCAGTCCATACATGTTCTAGCTGACTTTGTTCAGATTCCAGGTGACTGCTCAGCCCCTTAGGTAATAGACAAAAATGCAATGCCAACCAGTCACCACTCCTCTTACTCAATAATTTAGTAAATTATTTGAAGAATATTTTATTTTTACTTTTATTCAGATATTAGGTCTGCATAGCATAACCCAACATCACATGCTATGTCAAAATTCTTGCCTAGATAAGGAGTCCAGGGCAAGCAAATAATACAAGGCTGAGCCTTGTTTCTTACACTGACAGGCTAATACCGTCTTTTCAGTTTCTAGGGAGATGATAATAGTGATAACATACTGATTCCTCGAGTTAACCTCAGCTTAGACCACCACTTTCTGAGAAGTGATGCTTAATCTTACTTGTTCTTTAGTGGAAGAGACACTGTAGCCCTTTTACTTTCCTAATTACATAAAATTAAAGCAAAGAAATGAAAAGGAAGCAACCAAAAGAAATTAAAAGGAAATGAAAAAAAAAGAAAAGACAACCAAACTAAACTTTCCCAGTGGCAGCTGGCAGTGTTTCAGGCTAAAAGGAGACACAAGACACTCCATTTTGCTATTATTCTGGCAATCTCTATTATGAGAAAGAAACAGGAATGAAAAGTGGGTTGTGGTGCAGGTAGGTACTCTGAAAAGGAGTAAATCACTTCAGATGACCTGAAGATGCAACTACACTCACTTCTTAATCTGGATCCAGCACGAGCTCATAAAGAAAACTTCCCACTTACTTGTCTTTGATTCACATCACAGAGCTGTCTTGGAGTACACAAACTGGATTCCTTTGGAATGAGATTAAAGCAGGAGTGCACCTTAAGATCTCCTGTCCTAACTTGCATTGTCTGTGGGACCAGGTCAAAACTCGTCTGAACTGCAGAAACTGTACCTGCTGTGGCTGTGGGTCCTCAGCGTGGACGGTTCTGCTCTGCACGTCCTCTCTGGTGGATATGCAGCACTTGCAGATGAAGGTGTAGCATGATGAATGCCCAGGAACACAGTACATCTTTCTAAAGTCTGTAAGTGAATCTGGGAATATTTGCCAGATCAGTGACTAAAAAAAGAAGCTGAATAAGCTCGGTGAGTCTCGTAAGTTTTTTCTACTTTTGCATTAGTCACCACATAAGCCTGCAGCTCCTTATTGTCAATGTGTGGCAAAGCCAAGGTTCTGTTCCAAAAGAGTACCATTGTGTAAGCTTAACATGAAGTTCTTTATCTCCTCAGCATTCATTGTGCCCCCATGTAATTTTTTTCCGGGTAGGATGACCATTTGTTACCATTTATGCAGCTTTTAGGAGTAGTAGTTTTAAAGTACAGCCAGATCATAAGAATTGCAACCAAATTCTGGTCCACTTCAGAAATCCATAAGCAAAATACTGTATTTATTAAAATAAAAATAAATAAAATCTAAGTACTAGTGTTCAGCTTTTAATTTAGATACAGGCTCAACATATTCTGGCTTCAGAAGATATTTCATGTCAGCTAAACTGATCTGGCTGTTGACATACATATGCTTAACC
Source organism: Climacteris rufus (assembly GCA_013398175.1). Taxonomy (NCBI): domain Eukaryota; kingdom Metazoa; phylum Chordata; class Aves; order Passeriformes; family Climacteridae; genus Climacteris; species Climacteris rufus. The sequence continues at coordinate 217,626 of VZRZ01007768.1, forward strand.
CTATGGAGATGTGAACTTAACCTGACATTGAGTTGTATTTGCTGCAAGCTGGGAGTGAGCACATGGGGAATTACTCTGGTAACTTGACTTTTCAACTAAACCTCATTCTCTTCCTAGTGGATAAGCATTCAGTCATATGAAAAAAAAAAAAAAAACCTACAGCCTGTACCTTGAATATAATTCTTTTCTTTAAGGTAATAGGGATTTATGTGTTTTATATTTTACTGTAGAGCAGAGGGAATAGTTCATGACCTAAACTATATTGAGCTGCAAAACCCAGGATTTTGAACCATGAAAACTAGTTCTGTCTGCAGTTATGTTTAGCAGACAATACATCCTTACACCTCTTTGTAGATGAATAGTGTGGCACTCACTGGCCCTCGGAGAAACACATGGTTAATGGTGAGGATAGCAAAATAAGCTTCGTAGAAACAGTGGTCACCAAATCAATGTTTAACTAAAATAAACTTGCCCTAGATTTCTTTGGCAAAATAACCAGGACACTGAAAAACACACAGAAATTTTCCCAGCACTTTTCATTCCCTTTTCATGGAAAACAATGGTTTAAAATTCAACAAAATGAGCTCCAGTCTCAAAATACTTTCTATTAGGATTTGTTCAAGAGAAATTCTTCTTGAATCTGTGGAGGGTTTTCTAGGAAAAGGTTCTGGTTTTAGAAGGTATTTAAAAACTCGTACATGATGAATCTCAGTTTAAATATTTGGGTTCAGTGTTTTGCTTTGGGGTTTTTGGTTTTGGTGTTTGGGGGTTTTTTTAATGATGAATCTTTAAATATTTGTGAAAAAATATTGTGTAAAATTTCTGCATAGAGTTGGAAGGAAGCAGAAATGCAAACCCATCACGGGGAGGGTCTGTGGCAACATGACAGCTGACTGCTTTTAGCCAGAGGATTCTAGGAGGCCTGTAATACCAATAGACCCTGACATTAACTTTGGGCCAAAATCTTTATATGTCAGTAGCCTTTACCTACTGTCACCTATTTGTTTTGAGAGTCTCAATCTGAGTGTGTTCTGTGCCAACCCTTGTCCAAGTCAGAGATCTATGAGTGTGCTGATAATATAAAGAATGAGAGCAACTAGGATTTTTTAGCTTAATCTCCTCCCTTAGCAGATTTTTTTAATAGGTAATGAATAAATACTTTAATACATAATGAAATCTTACAGGACTGAAAGCTTCTTGAAGGCCCTTCCTAAGGCAAGCTCTACTGCTCTCTGTGAACAAAAACTCAAAGGATGAAATCCTGGCTCCCTTGAAGTTGATGGCAAAACTCCCATTGACTTCAATGGGGATAGGATTTCTTCCAAAGTGCACGGAGTATTCCCAAGTCAAAATGTAAGCACACCAGCTTATTAATAAATGCACAATAACACAGCAAGCCAAAGGCAGTATAAATGCTTACACGGAGTGTGATTCAGTTTAAATGCCAATAACAGACTTACTTTTGGAATCTGTGAAGGATCCAGATGCCACAGCTAAGATCTCTCACATTCAAACATCTGGATTCACTGATTGTTATTCAAAAGGAAATAATTAATAAAGAAAAAGTGGCAGAGTGGTGCTATATATCTAATGGCACAGGACTTTATAGTGATTATGAGCTATTTTCTAATCTTTAAGTGAGAGCTGGATTCTTTTACAGTCCTTATTCTACCTTTTTCCAAGAGAAAGTGAAAAAGAACAACTGGAATTAACAGAGTGCATATGAAAATGTCAGGAAGTTTTAAAATTGCAGTTTAAAAATATGACATAATATGAGGATTTTAATTAATTTGCTTTCCATTTTATGGCTATCTCTACATATTAGTTGGCATTTCTGTCTATGTTTGACTTAGAGATGTGTATCCCACTATCGACTGCTTTCTACAAAAAAAGACCCAAATCATGCGTGTTCTGGTCCCATCTTTTCTGTATGGAGTGTGACTGAGGCTGAGTTCAGTGGTGTGCTCATTTTCTCTCTGTTTCAAAGGAACACCTCTCCTAATTAACTTGATGCAAATGAGAAAATTGTCTTATACAACAGTTGAATTTGCATGTTAATTTTCTGTGTCTCTTATCAAAGAGGAATCTCAAAGTCATTCTTCCTGCCTTTAAGGGCCACAGAAAAGATGTCTGATGCATTAGAGAAAGGTAGAGAAGAGAGAGAAGTTTTTTACATAAGCTGTTTTTTCTGTGTTTTTTAATCCTATCTTTGGAGAAATGGTGACCCTAACCAGGGATTGCAGCAACAACTTCAACAGTGGTCTGATAAGCCTGTGAAGTAATCACCTTTTTTCTGATCATTTGCACTGCCATCCTATAATGAAAGCATTTACAAGTCAGGGAGCTACTCACTAAAAATATTTTCTTTGCACTCATTGCTACATGCTTTTTAGTTTAGGAAAACTGTTTTTCCCAGGTTGTGCAATCATGTGAAGATGTATCATACTAAAACTGCACTTGAAATTCCCACTTGTTCTTGTGACACAGAGCTTGAAGCCGCGCTCATTTTTATGCTGCAGGTATCAAACACAAGCAAATGCTGACTTCCTCTCTGTTATAATTTTTATTGAGTGGGGAACATGACCTGCATGGTTGTTTACAGTGAATTCACTACCCTTGATACAAGCAGTGCAATTTTCCTTTCACTGCTTTCCTGAAGAAACGGGTAAAGGATGCTATTTCTGATTGTAAAAGACATTTTATAACTTTATATTTTATTCGGTCTCACAAGGAACAAATATTTTATTATTGGTTTAGGAAGAACAGGGAATGGTGACATAAACATAGAAAGGCTGTTTGAAAACAACATGGATGTCTATGGAGCAGTAACTTTAACTCATTTTCCACAGCAATGGTTTATGTAATTTAACTGTAAACACACTCTCATTAAGAATATATTTTAAGTGATTCATCAAAATTAGAATAGGTTAGATGCACAATGTTAGATTAAATGATTTCTAGACAACTATGGTATTTATAATCTCATTTAATTTCATCAAGACTTAAGAGTCCTGAAGGATAAACTGAAAAAATTCTTAGACACCAAAATAAGAAAATAAGCACTTTCTGAGATTTTATAAAATCTTGTTATACTTTGGAATATAAGATAGTGTATTTTATAAATATTTAGTGTGTAGAATTAAAATCCAAACCAGATGTCCAAGAGATCTTAATTTTCAGAGGAAATAGAGATATTTAGCACAAGTCACCTGCTCTGTTTTAGATTTAACTTTAGGAGGAGATGAACTTCTCCCATTAGGTGTGGGAGGAACTAGGTTTCAGATGAAATGCATGTATTTCTATTAGAAATATTTAATCAGAATAATCTAGATGGCAAATTTAAGAGTATAGATACCCAATATCAGGTGAAAATAATCCCATTTTAATGCCATATCTGCAGATAACTAAATGTCATTAAAATATTGCCTGAGGTTGTAAATCAAGAGAAAACAAAACCAACAGCAAACTGGAGGTGTTTTAACATAAAGTATATTGCTGTAATGTGGAATCTTCTGGTAAAGGATTTCCCTCTAAAAGCCTAGAAGGTTTCAAGGAGTTGAAAGAAAAATACATTTCAGAAGGAAAATACTCTCCCAGTTTTACCCTAACTGAGACCACAGGGATTCATGGTACTGAATAAACTAATGAAATATGTACTTTAGAAAGGAGAAAAGAATAAAAAACAAAGAAAAAAGAATATAAATTTTGATATAACAAAGTTTACAAACTTTATCCTAATGGAAGAAGTGTGGTACAGAAATCTTGTGTAGGTTTTACTGAATTGAACAATTCAGAATACTTTGGTTCTGTGTCAGGTTGCTTCACCGTGAGCCCAGTGCATATCCCTTATTCACACATACTTCTTAAAAACAGGCTGTAATCTGCTGTGAATTTTTGTGTGCCTACCCTCACATTTCAACATGCTGAACATCATTTCCTCAAATGGCTAATTAGTTACTGCTCAGCTCTGGAAACAGCCTCTGCTCTCTTCAGCTGGGCTACCAAATAAAAATCAGCATGGAAGCAGGGATACTTTTGTTTTTCTTGATTTGTCTCTCTCCTCAGGTTATGCTTTTGTCAAATCACAACCTCGTAGTTCAGAAAGCCAGTGATGTGCAGAGACTTCAGTAAGGCTTGCAGCACGTTTGACAAAAATTAGAAGAGCCATAATGAGGCATTCAGGGTTTTTTGGGGTTTGGTTTTTGGGAGCTTTTTAGGACACAAAACATCCTTGTGTACTTCCATGGAACAGACTGATAGTGCCATATAAAGGGGACGAGGCCATGTCAGTTGTAATGGAGCCTGCTCTGGTATTGCTTGAAGTAGTTTCCATCAGGTGTGGTTCTTTTTAATCCAGTAAAATAGATTCTGTCAGGCAAGCTATTAGGCAAGCTCCCTATAGAAAAATATTTTATATTTAGTTTCTTCTTTTTTAATGTCTTTATTATATGTTAGGTAAACAAGTTTATGCTGAGTGTCTTTACTTTGATCTTTCTTCATTTTATCCCATGCACTTTGCTCCTTGACCCCTTCCTCAGACTGAGCTCAGTTTGGCATATATCTGTGTAGCAAGGGCTCCAGAGCATGGAGATGATCTTGAACTCAGTAATAGAAGTTCTGCTGTCAAGCAGAGCCGGAGCAGGGCAGAGCTCAAAGCACCTTTGCTGCCACACATTCTCCCAGCTTCTAAGGTGGGCTTTGCTGCTTTGTTATCCTGACTGATAAAAATCTAAAATTGCCCTTCCCTCTATTTTATTGTTGAAAACCAAAATTGACATTTGGATTGTAGCAAGACACTAGGAAATGAATATCTTAGCAGAATTACTGATCTCTTTCTTTTAATTCATGACATAATGAGTTTTTCACACTTAAATTTATGCCCATGCTAGTGAAGCACATTGTACATGTTTTCCCCTCACACCACCTGGATATCATTCCTTGGTTGATACAGTAGATAGCTGCATGACAATTGAAAAGAAATCTTTTAAAAATTCATAAGGATGATCATGATTAATGACAGCCTAATACATTAATAAACACATACACACAACTCCACAAATATGAGAACAGTTGCTACTTTCTACCAGTAAAATGTCAACGTTCATTTACAACACTTAGTGCTTTATTAAGGATTTTGTGTGGCCATCACATGTACCAAGTTAGACCAGAAAGATAAATTAAAGATCAAAGAGAGATTGGTGAATTCTGCTGTCATTGAACACTTCCTTGAAATGCCTTCTATTTCCTTATAATCCTTTTCTTGCCACAAAAAAGGTATAAATTGTCAAGTATATTCTAGTCATCAGTGATCTAGAAAGTTGATTTTGTTAATAAAAATTTTTAATAACAATTACTATTCAAGGGAAAAAAATTATAAGCATTTTGGGAGAAAAGCCAGCAAAGGGCAAAATGGGACCTGGCAAAGTGTGGTTGTCAGTAGAGGTGGCTAAACTCTACTGCTGAAGGGAGCTGGAATAATCCATGGGAATGAATCTCCTTAAATCCTGTCCACCACTTGCTCCAGACCTTAATCTATAGTTTAGAGGGAATTATTTTAATAATCCCTCTACATTAATTAATGATATGAAATATTTAATAAACACAGTGTTTTATCCTAGCAGAGTTCTTGGGCGGAGGCTGGCTGATATGGGTTTATCAGATACTTTAGAAGATGACATTGTCACGGTAAACTAGATACCTCATTAAAAACTGCTTTTTTCCACCATTTCTAGTCATTGTGGGAGAACAGGTCTGTTTTAATATTGTTTTGCATTATAAATAATTTGTTTTTGTCAGAGGTGTGATCAAGCCAATTTCTTTAGTCAAGGCAAAATTTGACTAAAGATTTTAAGGGAAAGAATTTTTCAGAGAAAAAAAGTATCCCATTGTAGAGCAGTTGCTCTGACAGAAGTCCCAGATTTATTGCTATGGTTGCATGCATTTTTTGTACATACTGGTAGCCCCATGTATATCATTAATTGCAGAAATTATGGAATCTATATGCAAAGGGATAATAACCCTTAGACACCTAATTTCCTTTGATAAATGATTCTTGGTGCCTTTCTTTTTGTCTTCCTCTACATTTATGTGTTCCCTGACATAATCAGGCATCTGACAATGAAACAGGAAAAGTGCCAAACTGGGCCTCAGTATTTCAATGTCATAAGACTTTAATATTGTGTGTTTTTCTGCATAGTTGTCAGCCATAGACACAGTTTTTATTTTAAAAACATTCTTGAAATCTTTGGTGTAGGTTGCTAGTAAGACTTTTTGTCTGGTTTTTTTTTTTTAAATCCACTAGTGTTTGAGGAAAAATACCATCCGATGTTGCAATGAGTGGCTTCATCTTTTGGGCTAATGTTTAACCTTAGGTAAATGTACGCAAACAGATTTTTCTGTAAGAACTCTGTAGTTTTAGTCTAAGAAGTAAAAACTGTGTACTTTCATCGTTCTCTTAATTATTTCTGCAGCATTTCTGAAGGAAAAGACTGGAAAGGACTATTAAAATCCATAGGACCATTGTCCTTCCTCCTATCACAAGCAACTGTTTTCTTATGCTGGTCATAAATATATTAAACCAGGCTCAAAAAATGTTTAGTTTCAGTTAATGCCTTAAATGCCCCCATTCTTCTGCAAAGGCTCATAGACTAATGCCTAATTTCCAGTCTTGAGCCTTGATGTACCATTGATTACTTTATTTTGGGCCTATAATAACACCATCCTTAAGCTTATATGGCTCTTCTCTCTTCCTGTGGATTTACAGGGATCAGTCAGAGCCCTCTCAGACTTCTCTAGGATAGAAATGTCAGGCTGCTTCCTCTGTTCTTGAAAAAAGACTTTTTGCTTCTATATTCTATATTGATAGTCCTTCCATTCTCATCTACTTTGAATTTGTGTTTGCTGAGTATAAATAACAAGAAGTGCTCAGAGTGTTCTACATAAAATCCCAGCAGTACCAGGGAAAATAAACAGTAATTACTTTTATATTCTAATGTGTAATAGGAAGTACATCCCTACTACTCGTACAATACCTTCAGTTCCTCCTGTGTCTTCCTAAATGAATGATCTTTTCCTTTGTACTACAGAAACTGATGCTATTCCTAATATTCTAATTCTTAAGATCATTTAGTTCCCTCCTGAGTCGTGTTCCTATTTCTGATGTGTTGACTGTAGCCTAGATCCACAGAAAGATATGATAGGACTCAAAGTTTTAGATTTGCTGTTTGTGATGAGTTGCTCCCCATCTCTGGTGGCAGTGTCATTGTGGAGTACCTCTCTTTGTCACTAGAAAGTGTCACAGTGATTCTGCTACTGCATGACCCCCAAGCTTTGATAGAGACTTGAGTTTGATACCAATTTAATTTTCAGACCAAGCTTTACAGTATCTTTCTCTCAACTCCTTTTTTGCTATCTTTGCTTGGCTCTCTGTTTTTTTTCTTGCAGCATTAATATATTCCCTCTGGAGTTTTGGCAGGTTTCCCTCAACCATCCAAGATCTAAATTTTTGCTGCTCCTTTTCTTAGTCATTGTTAATATTCTGTTTATTTTAATAGTATTTTCTGACATACTGATTTATTCAGTTAGTCTGGGAGTTATTCATTTGAAGGTTTCTCCTCTTCTTTAATATGGAAATTCTGAAGTAGTATTGCACTAAAGAAGTTAATTCTTCCATGTGCTCCAGATCATTCTCTTAATCTGTTTTTTTTTTTCCTGACAATGTTCTCTTTTCATAAGTGCTTATTGTTGGCTGAACATTTCTCTGATTCCTAGAAATTAATAATCAATAATCTACCTATTTTCCTTTTCTTGTCAAACCTTTATTCTCCTCCTTTGAAATTAAAAGTCTCTGAAACTACACTTGAAGAATCACTGGAAATAACTTCCCTAAACTGCCATAATCTGGACCTGCTTTAGTATGAAACCAGCAGAATTAATGCTTTCCATTTCCTTACCTAAAACTGGATAGAAAGTTTTCCAGGTTTCCTCAGATTCGTATCTCATATCCCTACTTTTGTCTAGCATTGCGTATTTTTGTTCACGGCACACACTTTGATGACAAAATAAGATGACTTTGAGGACTTTTATTTAATAATTCTTAGTAAGGTGCTTCCCAGGTTTCTAGATCTGACCTCTTCTGGACTTGAGAGGAATCCCAGCATTTTTCCTCTCTGCTTTTCTTCGGCCCTTAGGTCATGACATTCCATTGCAATTCTTTGTATATTATCTTCATGTCTCCTTGGACTCTACTCTCCCAGGCTACACCTACACTAGGAAACCAAACAAAACTATGGCTATTGAGCCTTACTTTTTCTCACAGCTAAATAGCAGAGTCAACAGCATGGTTTTAGGCCAGCCTGACAAGCACTTTCTCAAATAGTCCCCAGGCACTACTTCAGACTTCTCTCAAGTCAGGAACCATTCCCAGCACACATATTGTATGTGAGCACCTCATGTCAATGAGAGGATTTAGCTTGATGGACATGGACTGTGCTATGACCCTTTGACTATGACCCAGAAAATTATCCTTGGCCCATTTTATATGAGTCCATTTCTTAAGTACAAACAAAACTAATTGTCCCCATCACCCTTTTTCCCAGAAATAGTTTAATTTCTGTTCTTTGCCAGACATTTTCTGTGTGTCTTTCTTATTCTCCACTACAGCAAATCTGTTTGTCAAAGCAGACTTTCTGTAATAAGGGGTGTCTGAATTTCTCTTCATGAAAGTTACTATCTGCATTTCTGGTCATCTTTAGGTGTGAATATTTGAGTGGCACATTCACTCTCCTAAATTCTCTGTTCCATCCCTATTTGAACACCATATTTCAGCTCCTCAGACATTTTTTCCCTTATATTATACTTCTTAAAATACGTAGCTTGCTCCAGGTAGTCATCCAAAGATAATACATGTTCTAGCTTTCTGGACCTACTCTCTCCTAACCATCATCACCTTCTCTCTATGGCCCTAACTTTAAAGAAATAGGGGAAAAATCCCGTCCAAAGTAACCTGGTTTTGGTCTATTTGACTGCTGACTATTTGGTGTTTCAGTCTAATCCTACTTCTGTGCTTTGGCTGATTTGGATGTCCATCAGCAGTGATTAAAGGCTGAAAATTTCCAGCACTGACTGAGCTAAGAGCTGGTAAACCCATGTGTAAGTTCACTTCAGAATAATATTTTAACAAAGTGTAAAGTCATGGGAAGATTTCAAACACTTTCCCAACATAAATCTCAGATAACTGAAATTCAACCTTAGGCTTGATATTAATCCCATGAAACTGAATAATAAAAATACTATCCTGAAATTCTAATTCTGAATTCTAACTGCCATTTCAAAGTCTTGGAGAAGTTTTACATTCTCATCTTTGCCTCCTTTTTACTCTACCATCCATCACCAAGTAACTTCATTCTGTATTCCACAATCTTTCTTAATCTACATTCTACAGTCTTGGACACATCAGGAATTAATTCACATAAGATACAGAAAAACAAACTTCTGTCTATGTAAGCCTGATGAGAGAAAATTCTATGTGAGAATATACCTGAATCTTTGACATTTGTTTTCCAGCCCCACTAGAATCATGCCTTATGAATTAGCATTCAGACTGAAAGATGGATTTTTATAGAATATAAAGTAGAGTTACAGAAACAGCTACACTCTTTCCCCAGCAATGTCAGGTGATTCAGAGAGATATGCTGGAAACTTTCAGAAGGAGCTATAGAATTATCTTGCTCTGAAGGGAAATTCTTAGTTCACATGCTTAAGCATGAAAATTTGGATAATTTCAAGACTCTGTTGTCTATGATGTAGGTGTCTAAGTTTCCATTACATTCTGTGGAGATCTAAATGTTTAATCAGATGAGTGGCTGATGCTATCTGAGTTTCCTTGTGTTCCTGAAGTAATGGAAGTTATGATATATTATCAACAAGTGGTTCTTAACCTTTTGATGTGGCAGCTGGAAACCAGACAAGATCCTCTAGGATATGAAATTACTTAAGATGTCCAAGTTTTGGCAAGTACATGAATTGCATCCTTTCTGTATTCTTGTATTGTTGTATCTTCCTGCTTCAGTGTCTTTTGGTTGTATTCAGATCACCAGCTCAGTCAAGGAAAGAAGTCTTCTTTTATGTCTGTATAAAACACTACTGGGATACTTCACAGTCCAACCAGAAGAGGATATCCAGGAGATAAGCAAAACCAGGAGGTACATAAATAGATATATACTTAAACCAGAGATTGCAAAAGCTACCTGTGATTCATGTTTATTCCTTGGTTTTATTTAGTTAGATTAGGCTTTGCATTCAGATATATTGCCAGCTTTCAAGTTCATTGGACACAAGATTAAATAGTACTATTTGATCCATGGTGGATTGTCTTGTTTGAGCTTCAATTGCTAGCTGAAAAGGTTGCAAATCCCCTGTCAGGTCCATGTATCATCTCCAGCCACCATACAAATGTCCTTGATACCCAAGGAGTTAAAAGTGTGGTTGGATGGCAGTGTCAGGAATGGATTTCACACACAGGCACCCTCCAAATGTTTTCTAGTACTGCAAAAAGAGTAGACCCTTAGTGCTTTTCATCTTTCTCTGTTGTTGCTTTGTGTGCCTTTATCTTCACTCTTCTTATCTCCTCTGCAGAGCACACAGCTACAGTCTCTTCAGTCTCTCTCAGACAGGAGATGGTGTGACTCTGACCTGCATTTCTCTGGTCCTTCTTAGCTTCCACTACATGTTTGTTAAACTGGAATAATGGGAACTGAATAATAGCTCTGTTGGTTTCCATTACTTTTATTGTTGCTGTTGAGAACATACCATTGTTTGCATTACTTCTGTTCTAACATTTTAACACTGCTCTCAATTCTCTTTTTTCACTGTGTTACTTCTTTGCTTTTTTTGCCCACCTCTACACATTGACTACAATCCTGAATTATTCACAAGTACGTGCACGTTCTCTGCCCACCAAGTCCTTACTGTTACAGTGGAATTCATCTTACCTGAATTTAACACCTGAACATTGTAGGCCTGAAGTCTACACTAGACTGAGAAACAAGGCACAAACATTGCATCATGAGCTTGGGAAATGGACAGAGAGATATTTCAGGAAGCCCCACAGTAAAGCACTCTGAGGTTAAGCATGGTTTAATGCCACAAAAGTAGGCATTTTAAGGAGCTGAAGTGGTGTGTGATAAGAATCTGCTAGGTTGTCCTAGCAGAGGAATTCCAGAGACGATAATGGATTACGAGGGCTTAGTGAACAGGAAAATGAAGAGATTTCAGCAGTATAACACTAAATCAAGACTTAGCAAAATGCTAACTACGAGGAAGAAGAAGAAGAAGTAAAGATAACAATGAGAGTGTGGGGTATGGGTGAAGTGCTGAAACAGAAAATAGGAAGAAGGCATGAAGGAACAACATTAGAAAATAAAATTCTTCAGGTGCAATTGTGACAAAGAAAAATCAAACAGAGATACTGAATACAAGAGGAAAGATGGTGAAAGGTCAAGGAATAGAAAGGCAATATGTGGAGCAGTCAACAGAGAAATAGCTGCTGAGAAAATCAAATGACAACAAAAAGGCAGCTTCAGAATAGAGCCAAGTCCTCACATCAGATAGATTAACATAACTCAGTCATGGTCAACCAATTCATTCTTGCAGATGAAGTGACTCTTAGTGTTGCATGTCTCTAAGGAACCCTTCCTTTTTCATTAAAATATGCCATAATTGGTATGCTGGTGTGTTGGGGGTGTATGCCAAAAAGTATAATTCAGAAATCTTCATTCTTGCCAACTAAATAAATAGTTAGATGTTTTATTTACCTTGATTAAGCATGTTTGCAGAGAACTTTAAAAAAAATTAACTTCTGAAAGTTTTCTTTCTGTTACTAAATAACATCTGAACTAAATACTATTTGAACAACAGGATGTTCCCTTTTTTTTTTTTTCTGAGCCCCAGCTGCTATTGAAAGATTAACCTTATACTATTTTCGCAGTGTATACCTTATCTTAGTGTTAAAAAAGGTTTGGTTTCATTTGAGTGATCAGCATAATGAATCACTAAGTTGTTGATAGCAGAGACAACTGGACAGCCATGCACAAACATAAAACAAAATGCTCCATCTTCACTGAACTCTATACATAAAGGAGTTTTAGCTCAACTAGCAACTGTCTGCAACTCATTATTATCCAGAGAGGCACATTTTCCATAGATGTCATGGACTGATTTTTAAATCCTCAGACCCCAAAACAGAAACTCTTTACAGAGGGAATTCTGTGCCCAGTGTGAGACTATAACCACATAATTTGATACTTAGGATTGGAATCATGTCACAATGTCAGTGTAGCCCCTGGGACATCATCAAGTGTGTAGGGAGAGTGAATAAAGTGTAGCATGCTTATTTTCAGCAGCATTCTTCCTGGTTGTGTGGTGCAGTCAAAAACCCCCATGATTTTACTAAGAAAAATGTACTAATATTGAAAATAAGTTTTAATCAGAACTTCAGATTTGGAAACCCCTTGATTTTGTCAGAAGTCCATATTAATCAATGCATGGAAGTGTTTATCTGTAGTCAAGTGGTAAAATAACCATTCCATATGTAAGATGTTCACAGTAGAACTACTATTTGCAATGTGAAATAATAGGGACAACTTAGTATTCTGAATAAATACACCTGTCTTATTCTGATTGTCTTATTCCATCAGGGTCATAATTAATCAAAACTGAATTTCAGTTGCAAACTTATAATTCTTACTAACATGGATTTTAGGAGACACATTTCCTTCTTCAGCAATGCAATAACAAAAAAAAAAAAAAAGGCTCATCCTAGTTAGAAGACTGATAATTTTTCATATTTTATCCAAACAGGTAACATCATAGAATCAGAGAAACATAAATCATAACAAACAGAATCATAGAATCATTAAGGTTAGAAAATACCTGCATGTCCATTTGAGGACTGGGCTACTGCACAGTGTTGAACTCATTCTGCTGAGAACAATGAATTTATTCTTTAGTATGGCCACATCCAGGCATGGATTGGGGTGTACATTACTGACCCACCACAGAGAGTACAAATGACAAGAATAGCCTTCCCCCTTATCTCCTGGGGATATAAAGTCCTTAAAAAGATAATGCAATAAAACTGATAACAAGGCCACTTCAAATCAAAATTTCTGGAATAAAAGAGTGTATGAAAAGGATAATATTTGTTACTGCAATTTTGCTGGACAATAAAGGAGAAAAAGAAATTGACAAAGAAAGGAAAGATGACATGAGTAAAATAAAAAATTAATGAAGTACAGCAAACACTTTACTTACAAAAATATATTAAAATACATTGAAAAACTTTTAGATTTGATAGCACGGTTTAGATTACTTGTACCAGTGAAGAGGAAGTATGTAGTATTTTTCTGCACCACAGTATTGTCCCATGTAAGTAAAGATACAAATATTTAATGCAATAACTAAAATATCATAATATTAAAAAGATATTAAAAATATTTAAAATATTCATTTCATTCCCATCAGTTTTATGTTAATCTGGTATATTGAGTTTAGAAAGGAACTCGGAGGGTAAAAAGTCCTTTTGTTTCAGATGCCTTCTAAAAATGAAGAATTTTGGATATCATCAGTAGAACTGTGCTGTTTAATCATCAAAATACTCATGTGTGTGGGTAAACTGAAGACAATCCATCTTTAGAGATAAAAGGTAGGGTTTTTTCCCAAATCTCTGTGACTCTTGCCCTGTCCTAGAATTTAAAATCAGAAGCACTACAATAATGTTTCTAATTTTGAAAACATTTTTACCCTGGGAAAGGAAAAAAAACCACTGCTCATTAAGGCTTTATTTCCAAAGGTGGCCAGAAAGTCAAAAGTCTTTGATGTCAGTACCAATAAGATGAAGGACATGTCCCCTTTCTTTCTAACTTTTCAGATCCTCAAGCCCAACAGGTGCAGTTCATCATCCAGTAATGAAAATTATAACCTGGTCAATATAGAGATTAAAGTTCAGTCCCCACCTGACAGCCATATCTACTGTCATCACTCTTGTGGCTTCATAAGTTTCATTTTCATTTCTGGTAACATCATGCAAAAGTACTGACTCATTTTTTTCTTCCTTGTATAGCACCAGCACCTTAGTAAAGGGAAAAATTATAAATAGATAACTCTTTCCCCTCCTCAGATGAGGAGGTAAACCTATTTCCTTAACTGTCATGTGTGAGTTCAGTCCACAGAGATTTCCTTGTGACCTTCAAGCATCTGGTGTCACAGGGGGCATCTTCTGCAGTATTAAATATTTAACATTAGGAGAAAGCTGGTAGTTAGGGCTTCCTATGTTCTGTAAGGCAAGTTAGTCTGTTTATGGTTTTATTCCTTATTACTAATACGAAGATGGATTTTTTGTCCTGCTCTAAGGAGAACAGTGACCTAAAAAGACTGTGGAATGATCTAGTAAAATTCCATATAATATTGTGTAGAATTCTACAATATCAATCAGTTAAAACTGATGGGTCAAATGGATCAATCAGCTCAGAAAGAGTGAAAGTGAACTGTCAGACTCTTTGACTTTGAATGATTATTGAACAGATCTCAGAAGAAGAAAGAGAAATGAACTCCTCAGAGTGGTGGAAAAAATTAGCTCCCAAAGCAACTGGAAAATGATTAAACATTACTCCTCAGTGTATTTGTAAGCAGCAGAAGTCAGCAAAAAGAAAACCAGCAAGGGAGTATTACTATAAATTATAGTTGTTACATTCAAAGCTTCCATTTAATTAAAGTCCAAAAGGCTAAGTGTTTAACTGTAGTGTGTTTTTTTGAGGAACTTGGTATTCTATAGAAAATTAACATGTGACAGATAAAAATTTGAAAATAAATAATAATTTAAAAAAATAAAACCAAATCCCACAAAACTGTTTCTGTTTTGATGAATTCAACTTCTAAGTCTGGAAAACCAATTGAGTCTCTAAGAGATGGCCAGATGTGGAGATGAGGAAAAGCATCATAGAAAGCACAGTGGTGGTGTGAATTAATTTTGGGAAAACTGTTGGAATTTTGCAGGCAGAGATGGCATCCTGTGCACATGAAAGCCTGTGGAGACAGCATGAGCTCTAGTGGTATGAAAATGATGGAGGGTTAAAAGCATGGGAGAGATCAAGCAAAAAGGTGCACAGAGTTTCAGGTTGGAGTTCTCCAAAACCTTGGCTCACTGAAGCACTTATGTCATGACACTCAACTGGAATGCAATATTTTGGCAGGGCAGGCAATACTGAGACATTACAACCTGGACAGAGAGGATGACAAAATGCCACTGGTTCAATGGAAGTTACTAGAACAGAGCCATGTAATTTTACTACAGGAAATCCCCAGATTGTCATTGTGAGAGTAAATGGATTATTTCTCAGTCTTACCTTTTTCACAGATGCACTGAACATATGTACCAGAAACACTATTATTAATACTAAAAGAGACAGTACATGATCAGTCTTCCAGAGGTGAACTTTAAAGCAGGCATTTGAATTATAAGTATGGACAAATAAGAAAGAAAGGGGGGAAAAATATAAAATTCTGGTTTAGAAATACATCAAGGACTTAATGATGTCACCTTGTGGATGAGAGAGAATACATTAGAGGTTTGCAACGTCTTTGTGGGAGTCTCCTGGCAAAACTCAAAATTGAATTTAGAGATCCAGCCTATCACATTTTAAAAGTACATTTCTTTGCCTAAGGATGAAACAAAATGTAGGAACCAGGGAGATTTAATACTTTGAAAGGAGAGTATGAGTAAAAGTATGATTTCAACAGAATCAGTACATTTTCTTGTTAGTGCTAAAAGAAGACAGACCCTTTGCCCAAGAATATGCTCAAAAGAACTAAATAAATATGTAAAAAGGAAACATTTTCCACTACCTGAAAGGAAAGAAATTCTGAAGGAGGTGGCTTATGCCAAATATTTTTCTACTCCTGATGCCTCAGCAGGCTTCTGGCAGCAGTTCTTAGACAAACAGAGGCTATGTTTATGCACCTCCAACACATCCTTTGGGAGACACAGTTTCCCCCAATTGCCACTGGGTTACAGTTAGCACCATAGGTGTTTCACCAGAAAATACAGCCATTTTTCTCTGATGAGGGACGTGTTAAGACCTAAACAGATGACACTGTGAACTGGGAAACACGGTAGAAGACTGAGACCAGTGTTTCCCAAATAACCGGTAGTGCTGGACCTTGACCTGAATGAGATAAAAATAAATGTGAACACCATATAGTGGATATATTTTTTAGAAGAGCAAAGAAGAAAGAAGGAACTAAAAGGGGGGAAAGAAAGAAGGAGAGAAGAAAGAAAAAGACAAAGGAGAAACAGAAGGAAAGACAAAAGGATTCTTTGGAATATAAGTAACTTAACCAACCATAACTGTTTCCATAAACTCTCTGTTTTGTTGTCTTGCAAAAGTCAACAAAAATGAGGTGCAAAACTGCTAAATGAGTAAATTGAAGAAGGTCTTATCCTAAAGCAATGCAACAATATTGTCAAAATGTCCTACCAGCCTCCAGTGAGAGAAAAAGAAACTCTCAGTATCACCAAGCAGACTAAAAGATTGTGGTCTATAATATATAATATAATGTATATAATATATACATATAAACTGTATAGAGAATATATTCTATGTATTTATGTATAGAGTATACACTATAGAATATATAATTAAAAGTTAATGGATTTTCTCTAATTATATTTACATTAGCAAAGCCATTGTTGGCATTGCCAAAACAGGCATGCCAAAACAGACAAAAGTAGTTCCTCACTGAAAGAGACAATTGTAGGAAGGAGTGAGTTCAGTTTCAGATGAGTGATTTGATGCAGATTTCTCTCTGCAGCTGTGGGGAAAGGTGTAGTGAAGTCTGAAGACAGAGTTTGATAAAATAAATTGTTCTTTGTGGTATCAAATCTAGACTCTGAATGCCAGAACTACAACTTGGCACTTTTCAAAAAATTAAATGCTATTGCACAATATGGCTTAGAAACAAATTTTAAGCCCAAATCCTATCAGCTTAATAGGCTCGGTCAAAGTTGAGTGTTAGATGGGCTTTTTTTAAATGGTATTCATTTGACAATTCTATAATTGCTAAGGTTTTCACAGCATGTCAGAGATTTTCCACATCCATAATATAAATGAAATATTGTCATGCTTCCTACCTTTCATAAGACCATGGATTCAGTCAATACACAGTGTGTCTGATGAATGCACAAAACAAGAAGAATTGTAATGAAAGGGAGAGGAATAAAACCCAAAGGAAACAAGTGATGCACAATACAAGTGCTCCACACCCACTGAGCGAAGCCCAGCCCATCCCTGAGCATTGATGAGCAGCTCCCAGCGAGCTCCCCCCAGTTTATGCACCAGGCATGACATTTTATGGGATGGGATTGTTGCCTTAGGTTTTAACCTTTATATTTTTTTCGAATTCTGTATTGCCTAATGTGTAACTCTGAGATACTTCATAGCCTGTGAGCTGCTGTTCTCTCATGCTAAGGTAGACATATCAGGGCCTCTCTGGGCTTGCTCTTCAAGGACACTCAGACTGCCCAGGCCCAGCTTCTAAGGCAGTGGGGGCGGCGGGAGGGAGCTAAGGGAGCTAGGGCAAAATTGCAAAGTTTTAATTGGTGAATTTACGCTGATATGTAAATGGACAAAACCTATAAAGGTGTGGATAACTCGTGACTCATCATCCATTTTGGGTGATGCCCCTCGGGGGGGCTTTGTCTGCCCTAAATGTACCTTTGAAGGCCTTTTGAATTAACACTCACCTTTATTCCCTTACTCCTGACTAGTCTCAATTATTGGGCTAGCCTTTTCAGGCAACAGAATATCCCTTTGGCCAGTTTGGAACAGCTGTCCTGGCCAGGCTCCCTCAAGGCTTATTGTCAACCTCCTCACTGGCAGAGCATGAAACACTGAAAAGTCTTTGGCTTAAAGTAAGCACTACTTAGCAACAAGCAAAACTTCAGTGAGTTGTCAACATTATTCTCACGCTAAATCCAAAACACAACACTGTACCAGCTCCTAAGAAGAAAATTAACTCTATCCCGGCCAAAACCAGGACACTAGGTAATACAGCACCATAAACCTGTCAGAGTGTATAGGTGCACTCGTGTTACCTGCATGCTTATGGGCTGAGTCATAACTTTTGTTATCTTTTTATAGCCATGCAACATGATATCAATGTCAGGTTCAACTTCAGCCCAAATAACCACCTGAAGGCAGTGAGGAGACACAGGCAAAATAGCTAAATAGCTAATAGACACAGGAAAATAGCTAAATCTGAATTCTGGGCACTTGAGAGCTCTCTTTATCTGCAGTACTACAGTGAACAAGGAAATAGATTTTAAGAAATAATCAGAACCTTTATGTTTGAATGCAAAAAAAGGGCAAATGCTATGGACAAAATTCTGACTCTGTGCAACCTCTTTGGTAGAATCATACCATAAAGTAAAATCATTTTTACACATCACAGCACATATTGGGGCACACAAAAGTAAGAAAAAACAATGCTGCTTTTTGGAAGTAAAAAGGAAAAATCTCTTATTGATTATTGTCTCTGTGATTGGTATAGGCCAAGGACAGAAACCAAAATGTTAAAATCAAAAAAAATGCTTTCTTCTTGGTACCCTCAACATGGATGAATCAATGAAAGGAATTTCTGCAAGAAATCTCTGTGAAATGGCATACTCTTGTTAATGTCATCAGACAAATTCTTGATTTCAAGAAAGATGCTTCCCTTATTGGAAAGTACACCCCATCATACATCAGTGGTTGCCATTGGGTTGAGCTGATGTTTGGAGTTACATGGTCACAGTGCACCCTGGGAGATATAATCCAGCTATTAAGTCCAAAAGAAAAAGGGTATGAAGAAATATGAGACTTTAAAGATAACTACTGTGATGTATGGTAAAATAGTAACATTTCAGGGTTAAAGAAATTACAGCTTATCTAAGCCAAAATTTGACTTTTGATTCAACAAACTAAGGGAAAATATTTAAATATGTGAATGTCAAAACATTTCCATTTGATCAGATATATGAAAATTAAATTTCCTGAACAAAATGTTCTTAACTATTTCCATAGTCAATTTTTTTACTGTAGTTAGCTTTGTTAGATGTGAATAGAGAAAGAATTCAAACTACTAGGATTTCTCATGACATAAACACAGTCTTTTCTGCCAGTATACATATCCATAAAAAGGGGTTTTGTTTGCATTTTAATCGAGTTTATCTTCTTCATAGGTTTATCTTCTTCATTCAGATAAAATTTATCATCTTGTTTTCATATTTTTGCAATTATTAGCAAACAAAATAAATTAAATCTAAAAATAAGGAAACAAAAGCACTATACAGAGCTTACTTTCAGCATAGACATGACCTGATTTACCTGAATATTGCAAGTAAAAGTAATTTTTTTTAAAATATGTATGACAAATTTTGATAAAGAGAAAAAAGAATAAACTTTCATTCTCTTGCCAGTAATTGCACAATATTCTCATTTTCTCAAGTATCCATACTCTTAAGCCTTTCCACATCTGTACTAAAACAAGATACAGTGATAATCTCTTCCATGTCTACATTATGCATTGCAATAATTCTTATGTAGATCTGGTACATTTATTAGAATACATTTTTTAGAGTGTATATGTGGGGGACTTTGCTCTTAAAACTCTGTTCAAGGAAAAGTTCAATGAACTGGAAGAGGTGCTTATCTCCAGCTCAGTCTTCTGCCTTCAGATAAGCCTGGGGGCAGCGTGCCAGTGTTTGAGGGACAGTATCCTACCAGAGTCCTTTGATCTGCCTCTCACTGGAGGTAGCAAAGGGAGATCTGCTTTTGTGGCAGCAAAGACACAGCAATTGTTGATGTGTTCGAAACAATGGATGCACCTGAGAGTGGTCACACAGGAATTAGAGCTTCTCCCCTCAAAAGTTGGCAGGACCAATAGCACAGCAAGGCACACAACATGGACAACAAAGAGGTGGAGCTGGAAGCTGTTGTGCAGCAGGAAAATTGTGATGTAGTGGAACCTGGGAAGATGTGGGATGACTTGAACTACTGGAGCACCATAGTGGAGGGCTCTAAACTCTTCAGAAGGAACAGGCAAGGAAGGAGAGTCATTTGGATAACCCTGTATTTTAGGAGTGTTTGGATTCATCATGAAATCATAGAGTTTACAAAATGGTAGGGTTTTTGATTCTCAGAGGGGTAGGACAGGGAGATAGCAGGAGTACTCGCTGAGCCACTGTCAATCATTTATAAGCAGTCCTGGCTAACTGGAGAATTCCCAGTTTACTGGAGGTTAGCTCGATGATCCTAGAGGTTTTTTCCAATGTAAATGCTCTGTGACTATCAGTAACCAAAGCAGAGCATTGTGTGGAGCACAGTGAGGATCTGGGACTCTCACCTTTGGACCTTTGGCAATTTGCTCTGAGCTTTCTAAACTGTTTGACTCAGCTGCTTGCTACAGACTATATAAATGGAGGTCCAAGTCAGAAGGCTCACTCTCCCTCTGAGGCAGCAGGGAAAACTTGAAGAGGGGAGAAAAAAGAGGAAAACAAAGAGTAGCAAGAGGGATTGGGGCTCACCATGGGCCCTGTGCAGCTCTTGCTGCTCTCCCTGCTGCTCAGCAGTGGTGTTCTCACACGTAAGTACTCTCGTTTGTGTTAGTGCTTTTTGCTGCTTCATTTATGAACCCATTAAAACAACAATATTGAAAAAAATCAGAATGACAGTGGCTTATAGAATTAGAAAGGTTCAGTGGGGCAAAGATATCATCTCTTCCCTTCATAAGAATGGGCAGTTGTAGGAGCATCCCAATGCAGAATAAGTCATAAATGTTGCCTGGTGTCTTTTGAACAGATTTAATGTATTTTGCAACATGTAAAGCATTCACTGTTTTTCTGTAGCATTCTCCTTTCAAACCTTCATGGAGCTGCTGTAGCTTGGAGATACCATGCAGACTTAGCCCAGCTGTTGTTATCTTATTTTGCAGCAAATGTGAAGAGAGGGAGCAGTAAATTGTATTTGGTAGGCAATGCTGTCATTTGAAATACAATTTTGTGTTGTAGGGACATTGTCAACAGTAAAAGAAGTAGGTCAGTAGAGAGTTTTTTCCTAAGATCAGAAAAGACAACTGAGAGCAATATGGTGCTATGGATTGTTAGCTATCCTTGCTTCCCAAGAAGTGGATTTTTAGGATACAGCACTGTAGTGTTACTTAGGGCTTCAGGGAGCTTAAGGAAAAAAATTAGTCTAAAGCTAATTATGCGGGTCTGGTTTTATATGCAGGTGTAATTCATCATAAATACATCTCTATTGAACTAATATTCTGTTGTTGACTGATGTTATACAAATTTATTGTTACATATAATATATATGTAGTTATAAACCTTGTTCTTAATGGTTATTAATAATGTTTTAAATTTTATTTTAATAGCAATAGTAGTATTTCTGATGCCATTGCTATTACTGTGACTACAGTCTATTTCTATAGAGTGGTCTACCTTAGAATTCCCAGAATGAAAACTTGGATAGTGTGCAGAGGACATCGTGAAAAGTGCTGGCCTTCATGTGTGATATCCCAAAGAATGACATAGCAGCCTATGAATGCAAAAAAATTTACTAGATTATGTTTAATTTAATTTAATTTTATTTTAGATGGAGTCATATGGAACATATCTGAGATTGACTGGAGCAAATTATTATTCTTAACTTGAATAGGCTTCCAACCAGTGTTCTTTTCCTCCAAAGAATGCTCTCAATATTCAGAAAGATTTATTGGCAGGGAATTTTAGTATTAATCTTCAAAGTTGTCCTTTTTTTAAATGCATAAAAACTGAAGTATAGCTAATCATCCATTTTGCAATATTTTTGTGTGCTCAAATAGGCTAAAACTTAAAAGTAAACTGTGTTATATGGTACATTTAATCTGTCTACATCTACATTTTGTTGCCATCATTTATAAACTATTTTACAAAATATAGGTCTTTTAAAAATGCTTCTCAACCTAGAAGCTGATCCTTCTCAGTTTCAATCAAACTAATTTAATTCAGTGATTAAAGATCATATTCTGATGTTTTAGTTCACTGTATCAAGGCAACTGCTTGTACCTCCCTTTATATTTGACTCTGTACTGTCCATGTAAATGGTACCTTTGTTATTTACATCAGTGTGCCAAACTACATCAGAGGCCTGTATGAGTTAAAAAGATCTTACAATGAAAATGTAGTATTTACATTTATTCCATAGCCTTTGTTTTGTACCTGTAAACTGGTTTTCCAGCTTTTAATTCTTGTTTGTTTGGGTTTTTTACAGAAGAAGAATCACCAGAAAATGGAAATCCAGGCTGCTCAAGTGAGTGATTTCTTGCATTTGGTTTTGTTATCATATGTCACTGTTTTAACTGAATACATCTTTCAAAGCCTGACTTTTCCTAATATCTTCTTCTGAAAAAACTTAAGTGAAAATGATGCTAATATCCTAAAGTCTTTATTGCCATTTATTGTGAGTATTCAATTATCCATTAGGCTTGGTTCAAATAATTTGAAAACTTTCCTAAGGTTGGATAAGCTGAGATTGAGTTTCTGAATTTTTTTAAGGCTCCCATTAAGAAACTACTTTCCATTGGGTTTGTGTGGTGTTTTGTTTTTTTTTTTCTTTTTTATTTATTTCTTAGTTGTCAGATGCAAAATCCTTAATCTATAAATCCCTGGTTATCAAATGTGAATCTTTAACAGTGAGGTTATATACATTACACTTCAGTGTAGACTGAATCTTACATTTTATTTACTTTTCACAGTTCCTGCTAAGCCCACACTATTGCACTTAGATATCTAACTAAATACCTGTAGAATAAATCATCAGCTCTGTCAGCAAGGACAGCAATTTCTTTAAACAAGCCAAGACACAGGAAATGCTGACTTTATGCCCTATCTTTGTAATGAACTCTGAGTGGCCCTGACTGCTTGGTTAGATACATAACGTTCCACCACAGGGTCAAAGTACTGGGTGAATTAGTTTGTTCTTTGTCTTCAGGGTTTTTTTTGCCCTTGTTGGGTGCTTTAGCACCATCTCCAGGCAACTGGGTTTATTTCAGATGTGTGAACCAACTCAAAGACTGCTAGGTTTCATTGCCAAATTCTTGTCTATTTTTTGATACATTAAATTCTTTGTTGTTTGTATTTCTAAGCTTATCATTTCCCTATTCATTTTTCATTGATTTCTGTTTAAAAGTAGGATATGAAGCAATAATTTTTGCTTTACCAATGTAGAAATGTAGAATACTGGTAGAAATTTTATGAGTGTCATAGTTCAGGATAGTGACAGGATTAATGATGAATTTTTAGGGTTAAATAGATAATTTAATAGTTTTCAAATGTTTGTAAGATGCTGTAGATGCTGTAAAATGATGATTACTGTATGACAGCTAGTATTTATTACGATAATTGTGTTTAGCAATTACATGAAAGTAATCTGAACTAAAACACTATTGAAGTATGTAAAGCTTATAAAAGCAATAATTCAGTGAGGAAATAAGAGATTTATAGTACTATTCTGTTGTCCTCTCTAAGTATGGAATGGTGTGACATAAAGTGCAAGGTAACATTGCTACTGGCCTCTCAGATGACAAAGATTTTATAAAAGAAAAGTAATCTACAGTCATGCAGGCACTGGCAGGCAAAATCATACAGATTTGACGGTGGGCATTTGAGCTTACACCAGGATTGTCTATCTTTGTTTTTTGTATTAGAGTAGATCAGGACTGGTCAGTCATAGACAGACTGGACAGACAGTCATAAATAACCACAGAGGAGCAATTTAGGAAATTGTTTTCACATCACAACAGTCACAGTCCCCGTGAGTTGCTCAGTCTAAACCAAGTGAGCAGAAATTTGTGGTTCAGATTGATCTAGACTGCTCTGACACAGACACATAAAGTGCCTGGTCATCATGTTTAGTCTAAAACTATGCCTGCACTTTTAATGGGAGTGAATTGTGATTGAGGACATTGTTTGGCTTATGTTATGCATTCCAGATACCAAAATAATATTTCATATCCCTGTATTTGACACTGAAACTATTTTTTTTCCTTTGTATCTCTATTACCATATTCATTCCTGCTTTCAGAGTTAAAATTTCAGATAAGTGGCTCTGAAGGCATAGGGAGAGATTAAACACAGGTGAATTTCATTCCTGTGAGGAAGCCTATTAGGTTTTTGGGCTTCCTTTGATAGAAAGAGAAGCACCTCTGGAAATACTCCCTCCTGCCTTAGTCATAATGTAGTGCTTTTCCCCTGTTCTGGATGCTTTTTTTTTTTGTAATTAAAGTTTATTTCCATTACAAATAGTCTTCTCTAGTAAAATTTTCTGATCTAATAGGTGAATTAGAGTAGCTCACATTTCAGGAGAGTCTGGGGCAGAAAGATCCTCGGTAGATTCAGGTGACATGCTATTGGAGGAATGGCAGTTTTGGTGTTCTGTCTCTTTCTGTGGTTCTTTGCTTTCAGTCACAATGATGTGACTGGTAAAGCAGCTCCTTGTATCTGCATTAATATGGAAAAATCTGAGCTGAAAGGATTCTTTTTATTACCAATTTGAAAATTACAATTTGATTGGCTTAATTTAAAAACAACAGGGTAATTTTTAAAACAGTTTCACACCTTAAGTTTTTTCTTGTTTTTCTCATTTGCTTTAATGGGGCATGATTTGAGGGCCAGATGTGGTCACACTGACAGATTCCATCAGGGCAGTGGACTCCAAAACTTATGATGCTCCCACAAGTTTTGTCTTATGCTTCAGAATGTATCCAACTGACATGAAGGCATCACCCCTCTGTCTGAAAGCTATTCTGTAAAAGAAAATAGTGGAAGGATGGGTTTTCATGCTTCTTTCCTCTGGCATTCATTTTAGTTACACAACACTACACATGTATTGTAAGTATTACATATGCATATCATAAGTCATTAAAAGACTCTTGTTTTCCTAATTGCAGAAGATGCAACTCGATTTAAACCCCTCAGAAAATATGTTTACTCATATGAAGCAGAAACCTCAAATGGGATCACAGGAACCTCAGATTCTCGAAGCGGTTCAAAGATCACTTGCAAGGTAGGCAAAGAGGAGTAAATACAGCCAGTTGAGACTGTGTACTTAAGAACTTGGGACCTGGCAGCTGGGGAACATCCTTCAATGTTTTTTCCAAGCAAGGTCATTCTTTTGAAAGGCACATATTGAGAGTCATGAAGACTAAGCCCTCCCTGTCTTAGACAGAAGGCACTGAGAATGGCAAAAGTCCTTCATACCTCTGTGTCAGTGCATTTCAATCCTGATCTGGCTATACTTTTACATGAGAGAGGGGCAAGCTCTGGTACTTCAGTTTTCCTTAGCTTTCCAGGCTGAGCCTACCAATGTTCATCAAACAATTCTAGAAGTTGAATTAAAATAGCTCATTGATGCCATGAGGACCACATGCAAGCCTACTGATGGTAATTCAAGACAATAGCAGGGCTGTAGGAGTAAAAAGTCCCATAGGCCATTTAACTACCCAACATCCCCTCATCTTGCCCCAAACTTTCTCATTATGGTGTTGTTTTGTTTTTGGCTTTTTTCCTCAAATGCAGTATGTGGAAAAATATTTTTTATTTAGCACCCACTGTTCTAATAGTGTCTAAACATTGATCAGTGTAATGACTTGGGTTTTCGTATAGTTCTAATACTCTAAATTCTTAGAAACTAAGTTGCTCAATTACCATGTATGTAATATACTCCATGCCATTGGCCAAGCAAACACCTGCCCTCATATCTTCTCCATCAAGTTAAGTTTTTTAGAACACTTTGGAATCTTTCCCAACAGCTGGTAGCAGGGTGATCCCAACACATTACAAAACACAAGGAATTTTCATAGTAATAAGATGATCCTGGAAATGTGATAATGAAAAAAAAAGATAAACATATAATATTTGTGTTTTCAGGTTGAGCTGGAGGTACCACAGCTGTGCCGCTTCATCCTGAGGACAATGCATTGCTCCCTGAGGGAGACATTTGGTGTTGACACCGAGGGAAGGGCTATTCTGAAAAAGTCCAAGAACTCTGAGGACTTTGCAAATGCCATGTCCAAGTAAGCAATATAATTATCATCAGTACTTGTGACCTTAACATGGAACAGGTTGCAATGTTACAGTCCACTCTGATTATGTGTTTCTAGGCCTAGAACACATTGTATGATAACATGGTGGATTTCTAACCTAGTTCCACAGCAAAACTCTCCCTGATATACTTCAGGGTTAACCTGGCATCACTCTCAATTTCTTGTAGGGAAGGGTTTTTTACATATAGAATTTTCACCTAGAATGTTGGTTTTTTTTTTTCATTTCTGTCATCTACATCAGGAGAATGTTGGATAGTTCTCAGAAAGATGATTGCAAGTGTAATGTTCCTTCTTGAAAACACATTCTCAAACAGCTGCATGCATCCAGTTTAAGATAATTTTCCTTTGCTAACATGGCACACAGACTGTGCAATAGAAAGGTATTTGAGATTGACATCCAGATCTCCAATCCCAGTTTTAATGGCCTGTGCAGCTAATCTTTTCCTTACTTATCTGATTTTGTAACTAATTTCTACTACCGCCTCCACCCAACTAGTCTCTACTTCTCATCAGTGCATGCTTAATCATGCACCTCCCTTCAGTGCCTCAGTATCCATCTTGTTTCACAAGCCATAGATCTCAAAACAACTTGAGACAGAGTTAAAATGTGTTTTACAGAAAACAATCACATTTTATTTAGACTCCAACTAGTAGAGAATCCTTCCCATCATTTTGCAGCCTATGCAGTAGTTAATAATTACCTCATTCTACAAATTTACTTATCTCCTCTCTGAATATATGCAATTGCAACTCTCAACCATTGCTCTTGATATTTGCTTGCCCTTAGATGACGTAATTTGGTGAAATCAAAATGTCCTTGTTAGAATTTTGCTGGCTTAGTAGTAATAGCTTCTGTTATTAACAGCAGTGAATAGTAAACAATGATAGACCAAGATCGAGATGATGCTTTATCTATAGCCCAGCAGTTTACTGCTAATGTGTTCCTCACTGTGTGGCTTTAACATGATTTCTTACTAACACTGTTTTTTTGGGGGGCAGGAATGAGCTAAAATTCAGCATTCAGGATGGAACAAAAGTCAAGCTGTATCCAGAGAAGGATGAACCTCTGAATGTACTGAATCTCAAGAGAGGTATCATCTCAGCTTTACTTGTGCCAACAGAAACAGTGGAAAACACAAAAACAATTCCAATGGTAGGTGTTTTGAAAGCATTCACTTTGTTTCCTAAAAGTATGGGAGAAAGCTCATTTAGATAGAATTATTCCTGAACATCATTTTCAAAAGGCCTGGACATTCAGATTAACTAGACCAGAAAATGTCTGACAGCATGAGCAGAAGTGCTGATTCCTTTCTTCTTTCCAGGACACTGTATATGGAAAGTGTGACAGTGAAGTTGAATTCAAATCCAGAAAAGGAAATGTTGCAGAAGATATTTCAATTACCAGGTACCTGAAAGGCTGTGACAACTTCAGTCCCATCAGAGATCATGTCAGCCCTATTGCCATTGTAAAAGGACTAGTAAGTATATCATTAAAAATTATATGATGCCACGTTTTTCACATCAGCACTTAAAATGATAAACAACTACTACAATGACTCAGTTTTATATTTATTTTCTGGAAACTTAATTTTTCTACACCCTTCCATTAGATCAGACTGTGGTTTTGTTGGCTGTCAATAGAGAAAAACAGATGCAGAGCAAGAGTGTAATTACCTTCTTTCATGTTCTTCTCTTTTTTTTTTTAAAGGAGAGCTTTTCATAGATGGAGTTAGTACTATTAATTATTTGATAACCCATCAGATCATAGCCAAAGTTTTAATTTTGTGGGTCGACATTTTCAAAATTCCAATTTTTTGTAAAGCATGTAGTCTACCAAAATCCTAAAGTGTTTTGTGCAGGAGAGGGTTCTTAATGCCCTGGAGTAACTGGTTTGACAAACTGTTCAGTCTACCTGATAATCCACAATGATCAAATGCAATTGATTGCATGAATATGATCAGATTTTTTTCTGATATGATGGCATCTGTGCTTTTAACTGAGTGGTTTTTTTAAAAAAAATAGGATTTCATATAATGCTGAAAAAACTTTTTATAATTCCTGCCACTTCTACAGCTTGTTGTAGAAGTCTTTAAAATTTGTGTAATGACAGTGAAATTAAAGAGGACATCAGTTGTTCCAAGGGGACTGAACTGCTCCAAAAATTACAAATTGGTTTTATGAAGGAGACTTTGTTGTAGGCAGCAGGGGATTAATCATGAAGTAACTACTAACCCAAACACCTCAATAAGGCCGCAGGGAACATTTCAGTGGGATTTTTGCCTGTGAAGAGACTTAAGACTAAAGATTGTTACTTGCACAATTTTGTCTTTGTGTAAGAATGATTCCAGTTTTGCACTTTGTTTCCAATATGTAACTGTTAATATTCAAGTAAAACTGTGTCAGACTTTAAAACTGTGATTGTTGCCTGTTCTACTCAGTAAACTGTCTGCCAAACTATTTATTTTACAGAATATCCCATTGTCTACCCTTCTGAAGAGCACTCAGTTCTGTCATTACAATATTGATGCGAAGAAAAGGCACATAAGAGATGCTGTCTGCAGTGAAAAACACCTGTTTCTGCCTTCCTCATACAAGTAAGTTGCTCAGTATTTACTGTTACCCTTTATTTATAAATATCCATTTTAAATGGCAATGTATCACATCCTGCCCTGACTTCATTCCTAAATATGCATTTTGGTTTTAAGAAGTCAGGAGACATCTCAATACCTCTCAAAGGCACTTGGACTCGACTAAAACACTGAATTTCTCTTTGTTTCCTAGAAATCGCTATGGTGTGATGACAGAGGTCAACCAGACCCTGAGGCTTGAAGACACCCCGAAGATCACCAACAAAAATTTTGATGGAGGTATAGCTGCAGTTCTCAATATTACAAACACAAGGACAAAATATAAATACAGGGACATTTTTTTTTTAAAGAGGGTATTAATTAAAGATGCTCTTGAGGGGACTAAATCAATTCACAATTTTTAATGAAATTTGATCAACTTAGTAAGGAAAAAGTTCAAGCATAAAATAGGAAAACCTGAGAAGTTTAAAAGCACCACTAATTTTAAATAATCTTTATGTTTTCATTTTAATTTTAAAATTATTCTTTATAATTAAAAAGGTATAATTTGCTGGAAAGGTAATTTTAATCATATTGGAAATTAGTTCGATGAACCCTTTTCAGCTACCCATAATTTCTTATGCATCTTTTAGCTTCAGTGCCAAATGTAAACAATCCATTATTGCTATATATTTTGTTCTGAAACACACTTTTCTGACCTGCAGTTGTTAATCCTAGTCATAACATATTTCTTGTAACATATATTTATTAAAAGTTAAGAAAGCAAACTATGCTAATGTAAAAGGTGTTAAGGAATCATCTTCATAAAAATGTTAAAGAATTTATGCAAGTATTCAACTTTTGGGAGAATTATATTAAGTTCCACTTCATTATTTTTAGGAACTGTTCAGCTGTTCAACAGTTATCATATAAAATAATCTACAGACGTTTATACTGAATATATGACAGAAGATAAAAATTAACATAGCTCCCTGTTAAAGACATAAAGAATGCAATTTTTTTTTTTTTAACTGCTAGATGCACTGGAAGAGAAGGGACTTGCACTGGAAAGTACAGATGCCAAAATCCCCAGGCAGGGTGATGCTGTTCTAAAAACCCTTCAGGAACTGCAGAAACTTACAGCCTCCCAGCAGAACCAGCAGAGAGCAAGACTGTTCTACAGATTCGTTTCTGGGCTGAGAAGTTTACATAACAGCACTTTGGGCTCTCTTGTGCCAAAAATGCTGGAAACCTCAAGGTATGTTAAAGCAGTTCATAGTGCAAGAACACCTTACATCAATGCCATGGCAAAGCCATGCTATAATTGATGATTTGCTGCAAGTGGTTTTAGATTAGAGATGTATTGGATGTAAAGAGTGGCTTTCAGAAGCATCATAAGAACTACCCAGAGAGGAAAATAAGGATGGGAGCATAAAACCAACTGTGTGTGCCTGACACAGTCCTTTGGGTGTGTTATTAGAGACAAATGTCCTGCAGTTTTTCTCAATGACAATGCCTGTATTTCCACACTGCCAAGTGTGATTTACAGCAAAGAACACAATTTTTAGTGTGTCTTCAGTCTGTAAACAGACTAGAGCCTCCGTCTGGTTTGATATATAAGATTATAATACTTAAAGTTGTGGGAAAGTCTGCTGTGAATGAAAAACCATCATCTGTGTAACAATGTTACTGTTAATACTTACTTGTTCTTATTTAATTGTGTTATTAGTATAATCTGTAAAACTAACAAGCTTCTTTTTGGTGAACAATTGCATGATACGCTTCCAGTTACACATAAGCTTACATCATTTATATTAAAATACCTTCATAAACCTGTCAAATGTTTACTTCAAATACTCAATACACAGTGATAACTGCAAACAAGGAATTAATTAATAAAAGTAATTCTTCTCCTTTCAGCTCCATCACTGTTCAGGCCCTGGCCCAGTGTGGGACTCCAGAGTGCTACAGTGCAATCCTTCAGATACTGAGAAGTGGAAATGTGAATCCACTTGTGGCAGACCTGGTCACATACACCCTGGGGCTGTTGCCTTCTCCAACTCCACAAAGAATAAGGGAAATCCTTAACATGGCCCAGTATCAGCCAAGTAGAGCTTCATTTTATGGCTTGAGTCATTCTGTTACTAAGTAAGTAATGATAGCATGCAATTGTACAAAATAACCTCGAGGAAGCATTACAGAGTTTAGGGCAAACCAAAAGAGTGTTCCTTTTTGGAGGATATTTTTGTTGTTCTCATGAATTTGCTCTTTAAGAATAAAATATAGATATTTCCTATTTTCTCCTTTTGTTTCTGATCTGTTTATCTATTTCTTTAGGTTCTACAATGAGAAGAAGATTGTGACAGAGGAAATAGCAGATGTTGCAGACTTCATGGTATCACTGCTTGGCACCGATTGTTCTGGGGAAGATGAACTCACATACCTCACACTTCGGGTATATTTATTTCCTTCTTTCCTTATGCAGGCTACTAGATTGGATATGATATGATATGATATGATATGATATGATATGATATGATATGATATACTCTGCTTTTCTTGGTGGACAAAAAGGGTTTATCATCATTCTGTTTTCATCACTGACAGGCTATTGGAAACATGGGTGCAGTAATGGAGAAAGCTAAACCCAGTGTGAAATCTTCCCTGAAGACATGTATCAGAAATGAAGCTGCATCACTTTCAGTTCAGAAAGCAGCCATACAGGCATTCAGGAAAATGACAGTCACTGAAGAGGTAAATTGGTTCACAAGAACTAGGATTAACTGTACTTAGTTCACCTTGACTGTTCACATGAATTATTGAATATGCAAAACCATTCCTGTTATTTCAGTTCTGCTATCCCCTTTTTAGCCATGTTCAGCTTTTTAAGAACCCCTTTAGTAAGTCTCCATACACACATCTGAGAAGCCTCCTGACTTGGTGGCTGTTGTTCTTTTGATATGCAGTTGCTTTGTATGGATAGCTTAAATGGGAAGTTTGGATCTGCACCTGCTAGTGTCTTGAAGTTATGCTTATTTAAAAGTGGTGTTAACTAATTAATTACTCCAGATTTAAATGTATTTAACTAAGAAAAAAACCCAGATCCATATTTTATACCGGCATTGTGTTGTCATTGTTAATAGACAATGTTAGATGTGTGTTTACAATAAAGTAGCATTTACAGCTACATCCCCTACAGAATGAGTGTCACTATACAGTACTTCAGCTCAGTATAGTGAGATAGTTTCAATATCAGCAAGTTTCTTCTCTAAGAGATATGTTCTTATCTTCCAGGCTTAATGGGAGCCTGGAATCACCTGAAACTCATATCCTCATATCCAGTTTAAAGCATTTAAATATTTAAATTATGACCTAGTTTTAAACTATGTTTTTAATTTTCCTGCAGCAGTAGATGTTGATCACCTTCTCTTTCTAAACTGAATGATCTTTTCTATCAAATTTTAACAATTCGTCTGCAGTTACGATTCCCAGCAATCAAAATTTTGAATTCTAAAGAAAAATGTAACCTACATGTATAGAATAAGAAATAAAGGGTAAATATATATTAAAAAAAAAAAGGAAAAAAAAGAGGAAAAATAAATTTTAAAAAGTATAAGAAAGTATAGGATGAGAGAGACTATTTACAAGATCGTGTAGTGAAAGTACAAGGGGGAATGGCTTCAAACTGAGAGAATAGGTTAAATTAGATATTAGGAATAAATCTTTACTGTGAGAGTGGTGAGGCACTGGAACAGATTGACTAGAGAAGTTGTGGGTGCCCCATCTCTGGAAGTATTCAAGGCCAGGTTGGATGGGGCTTTGAGCAACTTGGTCTAGTGGAAGGTGGCCTTGCCCATGGCAGAGGGGTTGGAATGAGATGATCTTTAAGGCCCCTTCCAACCCAAACAATTTTATGATTCTCTGATTCTATTAAAATGAGCTTTAATAAAGCCACAAGTTCTATGACATTTTCTAGCAAAAGGAAAGTTGTCAAAATAGCTTCAAAGAAACCATTGTGGTCCATTATGGAAATAAGGTACAGAAATAGGTATGCACTCACTCAGGAGTTGGACTTGATGATCCTTATGGGTCCCTTCCAATTCAGAATATTCTGTCATTCTGTGATTATTTCACCCTATGTATTCCAAAAAGAGTTTAGCAATATCAGCCATGAGCCAGTTCATCAGTGCAAACCTTTCTCTGTTTATGTAGGACCATTCAACACTTCTCAAAGCATTTCAAGAATCAGATGCACCTACAGACAAACGTCTAGCATCCTATCTCATAGTGATGAAAAATCCTTCCCCAAGCGATCTCACAAAGATTTTGAGAGTCCTTGCAAAGGAGAAGAACGGGCAAGTGAAAAGCTTTGTTGCCTCACACATTGCCAACATCCTGGATTCTGAAGAAATAGGCATTGAAGAGTAAGTGAAATTTAGGTATAAATTGGTCTCATAGGAAGAACAAAGTTCTGACCATAATTGCGGTAGTTGTTATCTAGCAGTGTAGTTTTTGATTGGTTTTCCTGTTTATTTGAACAAGCACATCAGCTGAGTAAGCTTTGTCAGAGCAGAGCCAGTTTATAGTCTTTCCCTTAAGTCTTATGTTTACCATTAATTATGTGCAGAGAGCTATCCATTTGCAATCAACACAGCTGTATGAATATCTGCAAGCAGCATAAAAAATCCCTTAACTGAGACTAAATGAGTGTTTGGAATATATACTAATAATATTTTATTTTCTATCCTCTTCCCTAGTCTAAAAAGCCGAGTTGAAGAAGCTCTGAAAGGAAATCAGCTTCCCACGGCCAGCGATTTCAGAAAATTCTCACAAAATTATCAGATTTCAAAAAGAGTTTCTGTGCCTGGAATTGACCCCTTCTCTGCCAGAGTAGAAGGAAACTTGGTATTTGACCCAAACAGCTATGTTCCTAAAGAGACCATGCTGAAAACCACCCTGCATGCCTATGGATTCGACCCAAGCGATATCTTTGAGGTACAACAACTATCAAAAACTTTTGCTAGCATTCAGCTTCTTTCTTTCTCATTTCTGTTTTCTTATAACAACTTTCTGTGAATAATGTATTGTTTTTACAAGCTTTGGGAGAAATCTGAAGACCACTGTGTCTGCAAGGGGACTTTGATTTGATGCCAATGGGCTTTAGAGCAAGCCATCCATTATGTGATGTCACTTGCCACTGACTGGATGGACAACCCTGTTGAAGTTATTGAAGGGCTCGGGGTAAAATGAACCCATCTGTAACAAATTGACTTTGTGCTAATGAATCATTACTGGCACGCTGAAGAAGTCATACTAGATTTTAAGTAAGATACAACCTATGTGTATGTTTTTGTTGAATATCACCACAGAGATAAAATTAATTTAATAGCATTCTGTATCTTTCCTTAAAAGACATAGACTTGTAGGATACACTTTAAATGTGTTGTTTGTTCCCAGAAAGGCTGGTTGTTGTAAAGTTCCAAAGAAATGGGGAAAGCTATCTCAGTTGTGCCTTGTCCTTTCTGTTCGTTTCAGCTTGGCTTGGACGGAAAGGGGTTTGAACCAACACTGGAAGCATTGTTTGGAGAGAAGGGATTTTTCCCAGACACTGCAAGCAAGGCCTTGTACTGGGTTGATGGCAAAGTGCCAGAGCAGGTTTCCAAGGCTCTTTTTGACTATTTTGGTTACTCACAGGATGGCAAGCAGGATCAGGTACAGC
The DNA here is from genome assembly GCA_013398175.1 of Climacteris rufus. NCBI lineage: Eukaryota > Metazoa > Chordata > Aves > Passeriformes > Climacteridae > Climacteris > Climacteris rufus. The sequence goes on from VZRZ01007768.1 coordinate 252,090, forward strand.
TTCAAAACATTCTCTGTGCAGCACAGCATTCCTATTTTTACACAGTAATTACAGCACTTACTACTTTATATGAGCCTTCTCCTTTTCTGGTAAGCTAAAATAGAAATCCTTAATGCTATTTAAAAATGTGTTTTCTTAATTGTATTTGGAGGGGTTCTTTTCTGAGACAACTCTGTAAGTGCATATGCAGAATAACTAACATTCACTAAGTACCTGTTCTAGATATACAACCTTACAGATTTCTTACAAATATGTTTTATTGCTTTCTGACTGATTTTTCAGGATATCATGAAAGGAATAATACTTAACCTTGAAAAACTGATAAAAGAATTGAGCAACAAACAAGCTCCTGAAGGAAGAGCATATCTGAGAATCCTGGGAGAAGAACTTGGGTACATGAAACTCAATGATTTCAAATTGCTGGGAAGCTTGATTTTAAAGAGTGTTAAAACTCTTCAGACTGTTCCCGAAATGGTATGTTTCTGATGCACCAATGTGCATTATCAATATTTTTTCTACCTTAATTTTTTTTTAAATTTAGATTGTATTTAACTACTATGTAAAAACATTTGATACCAGCATGAAAACAAAATTATTTAAAATCAAATATCCAGGCTTTGGTTGAAGGACTCTCAGAAATCCATAAAGACTTCTCGATGACCAAGTGGAGTCCTCCTGGAAGATTGATGAGGGGAAGAAAAAAGGGGAAGTTCAGATGATATTGTATTATTGAGATATCTACTGGAACAATGCTCAAAATTTTAGTATTGGCTGTTAAGTTATACTACTTTGAGGTACAACAAAGTTATACTACTAAAGTTATACTACAAAGTTATACTACGAAGTTATACTACTAAATTTCTAATTATGAAAATATATGTTAACATTAAAAATTTCATCCTTGTCATGTTAAAAAGAAAAGAAGATGTAGTACAGTTTAGGGATATTCGGTAATAGTCTTCTTGCATTGAAGTAAAAAAATGCTTGCCATTGACTTTGGGGAAACCAGAATGTTACGTGGTATCTAAACCAATTCAGTGTTGTATATGTATGCTAAAGCAGACAGTCTGTGTGTATCAATGCAGGTAAAAAAATCTGGTAATCATCTAAAGTTCTGATTTTGCATAACAGTCTTTAGTATGTTTTTTGAAGCAAGGAATCTGTAGAAATTAGATAGATTCTCCACTCCATATGAAATTAAATTTTGTATTATAGAGTTGCAATCATTCCCTGATTTAGAGTACAAAATGTACATATTCTCAAGTGTGGATTTGTTAGTGTTCATTTCCTTGTTTGATCCACAGATTGCACAAGCCATCTCAAAAGGTGTGGACAAGGATATATTTGTCCACTACATATTCATGGACAATGAGTTTGAGCTTCCAACTGGAGCAGGTTTGCAACTGAAGTTCGCCCTGTCTGGAATAGCAACACCTGGGGCCAGGGTAGCTGTGAACCTTCATCAAAAAAGCGTAAGTCTCGATAGTTGTCTATTTTTTCTCTCCTCCTAGTAATCTACATTTTCATAATAACACTGTAACATCAGAAACATTTTAAAGATTACAAAATGTTTGTGATATTAAGCAAAGAAATCTCATTAGTGGTCTTTGATTAATTTGTGGATGACTTTTAGATTTAACTAAAAAGTAATCCATATAATATATTAAGTATGGGACATAATAATTTATGAATTAAAGTTATTTCAGTCACTCTTTCAAAAATAATCCTTTTAAACTGTTTCTTTCTCTCTCCCTGCTCTCAAATTGTAATGTTAGAAAAGCTAGAGTATGTAAATTTGCTGTTCACGACAAAAAGTTAACAAAATATTTTGTTGTGACCAATCCAAAGTGAAATAACTTGATTATCTATTAAAAGAAATATTGAAATTTGAGTCAAGTGAAACACTTTTTCACCTGAAAGGAAGCATCTGAAAATTTTAACAATGAAAGAGCATATGACACAAAATTAATTATCCAGTTAAAATTTTAAAAACCTAAATATTTCCATTCCTTTTTACAGTTCTAATAACTATCTTGCTCTAATCTAGTAAATATTTCATAAAAATTTCTTATTAATTTCAGTTTGTCTAAACTTTTAATTTTGCACCATATACAAAATTTAAATAAAAATAGAAAAAGAAGACCTCAAATTTAGTTATCTTTGGAATCTTTTCCAGAATTTCGCATTGTCCCTTCTTTCTTAATGGCCAAAGAAAAAGCTTGAAAATAAGCTGGTTTGTGTTTAGAGAAGTTCAAATCTTGGATCCATTTCTTTTTTGTCAAACCGTTTGCTCATTGTTTTTGAAAATTGCTAGTTTTTTTCTTACAATAGAAAACTGGTTTTTGTCTTCAGATTTAAAAATACATGCAAGTAGCTCCATGCATAAAATCTTTCTGAATCATGAGTATTTTTGCATGAAAGTAGGTAAGGATCCTTGGTGTATCATCTTGCTGTAGTTGTTACATTGCAGTTACCACTTATATGGGCCCTCCAATTATGTGGTCTGGGATTGTATTTTTTGAATAGCAAAATCAATTCTATAAAACTAACCTCTATATTATCAAGAGTATTATGTTTGTTTTACATAACCAGCAAGAAATGTATTGGGCAAATAAATACCCTTTTTTTTTTTTAATTAAATAGATGCAAGCAGATCTCATTGCTAAACCTTCAGTAGCAGTTGAGTTTGTGACACACCTGGGAATAAACATGCCAGAATTTGCTGGAAGTGGTGTGGAGATGAATTCTAATATATTCCATGAATCTGGAATTGAAGCACATGTTAGTGTAAAAGCTGGACAACTGAAATTCAGCATCCCTACTCCGAAGACTCCAGTAAAGCTCCTCAGTATCAGGTAATGAGAACTTTCAAGGCTATGCTCTTCCTTCTTTTCTTGGTTTTTATTGTTGTGGAATTGAAAGGCTAGTGCAGGCATGGAGAAGTTTTCAGTTCAGAAGAATCCCAGACACTGTAAAACTGAGGTAACTTCTTTTGTAAGATAAGCAAGTATCTCAGGAAAGTGAAGACTTGGAGATTATTTAATTTGTCACTATTTTTGAAATTTTATACAAGAGTCTTGTAATTTCCATAATTTTGTTTTATTTCACATAAAATTATTGTAAGAGCAATACCTATTTTAAATTGAATTTAAATGAACTACTTACACTAATTTTAGAGAGGTCGAATGGCTCAATACACAAAATTACAATTATCAATAATAATACTTATAATAATAAACCACTTGATCATTTAACAGCTGATGTTATTTCGTTTAGCCTCTACATTAATAAGTGAGTTTTATTCAGAAGTAACCTTGTTAATAGGATACTGTCTGAGTACCTGTCTTAGGAACAAATGACTGATTTCTTTTATTCCAGCAATACACTGCATTTAGTGTCTCCAGCCAAAACTGAAGAGATTCCAACTCTGATAGAGAACCAAGAAACCTTGACTTCTTGCAAGCCTTTCATTCCTGGTCTGAATTTCTGCACTAAATTATTGTACTCTAATGCCACTGACACAGAGGCAGCTCCATATTTTCCCTTGAGTGGAGAATCTAGGTAAGTCATGTCAACTTAAACTATGTTTATTTTGTGATAACTACCCTTCCCTCAGGGCTTGGCATCTGCAGTATTCTCTCACATAAAGCTTACCTTTAAAAATCCTTAAAAACAGAGTGGCAGCAGCAGCTCAAAAAAGAGAGCTGTTGAGAACTGTATGATTTCTTCTGTTTGTGGTCATGGACAAAACTGTTATTCACAAGACATTTGTTTACTCCTCCTTTAGGTTTGAGGTTGAATTAGTGTCCACAGGTGAAATAAAGGAATACTCTGCAAGTGCAAGCTACAACCTGCAGAGAGAGGGAAATGACCAGATAGACACCTTAAAATTTGCTGTCCAGGCAGAAGGTAAGAGTCTGAAAAACCTGTGTGGTTTTGTTTGGTTTGGAACGGCGTAATTTACTAGGAAATAGATTTTTATTAATAAATCTTAATAGAATTCTTTACAGTATAACATAAAATACCGTTTTCACACCCAAAGAGGCCAACACTTGAACTCCATTTCCTTTCATGTATGCAATCCCAGTGCAAGATTTTCATGATGAGAGGCTGATTTTGTATTTTGCATGATTTAAATAAAAGTATGATATTGGCGAATGGAAGCAAGGAAGAGGAGATGTTAAGTGGTTCTGTATAAGCAAGAGAAAAATGTGTTTCTGATGAAATATGGAATTAAAGCACACAAATCATCTCTGGGATCATTTAAATAACAAAAGTATTGTTGGGGTTTGTGGATCAGTCTGTGGTGTGTTTAGAAGATGATAAGAAAAAAGATTACCCAGTTGCTGATCAGACTCATCAAAGGTTGTGTTGGATCTTTAATGAGATATAATTTCCAGCTGATCCTTTTTTATTCTCCTTTTAAGAAAAGTCCAAACATATTCCACAGTTGTGAATAACCAAAATACATTATATTTTCTAGGTGTAAATCAGCATGAGGCCACGCTGACCTTCAGGTACAATAGAGACAGAAAGATTTTGACCAGTGATGTGCACATTCCAGATGTTGATGTTGACTTTGGTACAAACTTCAGAATTACTGATGAATCCATTTCTGGGAAGAAAGCATACACCCTGGTCTTAGACTTTACCAACAAGAAGATTCCTGAAGTCACTCTTACTGGCCAGATAAGGTAACACAGAAAACGATTTAGAATTTTACAGCTACCTTTGAATAAGATAGCTTAAGGTTTTATTGAATGTAGAAATTTGGGGAAATTTTGTCTCATTTGGGAGAAATTTTTTAAATACAGAGACAGATAAACTTGCCTTTAAAACCCCATTTTAAAAACTTTACAGGATTTTATTTCTAATGCATCAAATGCACATATATAATACATTAATCGATCTTTCCTACTATATATATATATATATATATATATAATTTGTATTGCAAGTTTCTCGAGCTAGTTCTTCCATGTTTGCACACACATGACTACAAGAACGCATTGTACTACTGTTATTGCAGGTGTGATAATCCAAAGTTATAAACAAGGCAAGGTTTGTTCAGAGAGGTATTATCTTTTACTGAACATACTTGGCTCTAAAAAAAGTTATTACATCTCCCCATGAAGAAATCTAATGGCACTCAAACAAAACCAAAAATAACTGAGAGTTTCCTGTAAAAATTCCCACGCTTCATGATGAGAATATTTCCGGGAACATCTACAGGGGAGCTAACAAAAAATGTTCAGCCTGCCAGGGTTTCAAAAATTGTCTGCCTCACAAACCCATAGTGAAACAGGCTGATCACATTCTTTAATAAACCTCAATCTTCCGTGGAATTCTGTGATCTTGATGGTGCCCCAGGGAGTCTTTGTCTTTGCTGTTCATGTAGAATTGCCTCTGATATCAGTGGGAGTTTTGGACACATGTCAGGGACCTCAATTCCCTTTCATTTGCACTAACATAATATTAGAAGTTTGCTCGAGTCAACAAAGTTACAGAGATATAAAATAAATGTGAATAAGGGAAAATGAAGCCCAGTGGCATAATATATTTTGTCAGGTATTTTGTTTTTGTGTGATTCATGGCCATGGCCCGTATCCTTAGCAGAGAATTCAGCTTAAGTAAGGCATTCAGAATTTGGTTCAGTTACAACTTTACCAGGACAGGTACATATTTCCATCCTTTTCAGTCTTATGAAATAAACACAGACTCATTATTTTGTATATCTGCACAGTAGCATTATAATAGTTTACCATAGATTTTCCAAAGTAACTAGCAGAATCTGAAAATATTCACCTTAGTGCTTACAGGTTTATTTCAATCTTATTTGTTATACCACCTATTATGCCTTTGGTATAGATTTGAAATGTAAGTGTAAAACTACCATTAAATATTTTTATCTACATTTATTTTTTCTTTCACAGATATGCTGAAATGGAAGAGGCAATGTTAAGAGGCATCATTTCTATTCCTCGCCTGCAAACTGAACTTAAAAGTGAAGCATTGGTTAATTATTCACCAAAAAAAGCATATCTTCAGATCAGCTCAGCTGCAACAATTCATGGAAACTCCGTTTCAAAAAAAGTTCTTCTCATATATGGTAGGAACAAAAGCATGATTCACATATACAACCTATGAATGAAAACATATTTTTACATAAGTTTATAGTGTAACTCTAAATAGAATAAGAATATATACTAATATTACCCTTTTCTTTTAAATTCATGATTTTTAGATGGTGAGAAAGTTGAGCTAGAGTGGAATTCAGGTGCCAGTGCTGCTGTGAAAAAACTGTCTTCTGCCTTCCCAGTTGACTTTTCAGACTACCCAAAAACTTTAGAGAAGCATGCCAATGAACTGCTGGACCGGAAAGTGGCTCATACAGACATGACACTGCGACACATCGTGTCACAATTTATCGTGGTATGATTCAACCTACAGCAGATGTTACAGCTCCACCACATAGCCCTGATGAATTCTTGCCTCCCCCATGGAAGCCAAAATAAGATCTACTTGTAAAATCACTGAGCAGATTGAATAAGCTGTGTGTTTCTGGCTTTGATAGAACCAGTCACTTGAGCAGATACTTAGAGCTCAGTATTTGACTAGTCAAAATAACTGTCAGATAACTTTACTGGGAAGTCTTAAAACTTGTCATTTACTTTGAAAAAAATTTTCTCCTCATTGTAGGCAACCAACACCTGGCTGAAAAAAACATCAAAAGATGTCCCCTATGCCCAGACTCTGCAAGACAAACTAAGCACACTGCAGGAACTGAACATTCAGAAACTTAACCTGCCCGTTATCACCATTCCTGAAGAACTTTTCCTGAAAAGGTAGGGAGTGAAGTTGAGATAGTGACACAGGAGACTGAAAATAGATATTTGTTCCTGGTTTTTTTTTTTTACTTTGGTTTTATAAAACAGCATGGAATTGCTGTAAACAATTGGAATCATAACAAAGAACTTTAAGGTCAGAGAAATGAAATTATATGGAGGAATTGATGCATGTATTTAATACAGATTTGACTTCATACAGTGTGTGACTAGATCCCAAAGTACTGTATTATATTATAAGGTGCACTGGACAAAAACACAGCATTCAACAGTTTTTAAGCCACAGAACTACCAAGCCATGTTTCTCATAGATTTGTATCCTACATCCGTGCAGGCACTTTGTCTTTGGCCATAACCCTAACAGCTCTACATTTTCCTATGCAGTACTATTGGACAGTTCTTCCCATTTCCCTACACATACTGGTTAACCTCCATCAGCAGAGTAACCTGACCTCCTCCCATGTCTGACTTGCTCAGAGGGAAGTTGTACACATATGACTGGATGCTTGCACTAGTTTGGTCCCATCTCTTCTACCTAATAGAGAGTTTCACAGAACTTGTATGAATGTCATTAGCCTTCTGTCAAATTTTATAGAAATCATCCAATATGTTAAAAAGTTCTAAGATGTAGGGTTTAACAAACAAAAAGAGAGATTAAAAGGTAGATAAATAGGATATTTCCATTGTTTCCAGGAAATCAGTCAGCCAGAATATTTTTGCCATACTGTTCTTGCCAGTGCTGTTCATATCTCGTTGCTGATCTCCCTTTGCACAAGAATTCAAGGAGCAATGTTGCTTGGTAGAATCTTCAGAATACACACACAACTGCCACTGTGATAAATAGAAACATATCTATGTAGTTTTCCCATGAGCTAGGGAAATATTGATGGCTGAAGTGAATGTAAAAAGCAACAGATGCTAGAGTAAGACTGGATTCCAAAAACAGATGGAGAACAGTCTTGCATATTCTCTCTCTTAGATCTGTTTTTCCATGCATTATCTTTCACTGTGGTAGTATGAAATTGTATGTTAATGACACACATCTCTATTGTTGCCATTGTGTTCCTAAGCTAAGTATAAGCAAGGAATAAACTTCTTTTTCTCCTAGGTTGTTATAATCTATGCTCAGAATAATAATAGGATTTTTAACGGCTCTGTTAGGTATCTTTTTAAATGTTTTGATGTAAAGGAACAAATTTCAAAAGTGTTTACTTAATTTTCATCTTAGGATGTAGCTCTAAGAGTAAAAATTGAAGATTTTGCAATATAAAAACCAGTCAGGCAAACAGGAAAATTATCTTTGCCAGCTTATTGTTCATTCACAAATTAAGGCTGAGTTTCCTTCTGTTTTGACTTGTCGTAATTACACTTTTTCCCCACAAGCTTTTCAGCTTACAGTCCATTTTTTTTCAGTCCTAGCTCCTGGTCAAATGCTTAGATTTTGATTTCTTTTTATTCAGAATAAAATAAATGCAGAATATTTGGATGAAACTTTTGAAATGCTTATAATGAGTAAGATAGATAAATTCTCAATAATTTAATTCTTACCACACCTAACGCTAATATGATTTCATGCACTTCTATAGGAATACGTCATTTTTTTAAAAAAACATAATTGTCTTTTTCCGATATTCAGCATACTACAAGTGTGCCCATGTTTTTGGAGGATTTTTGTTACTTGACCTTTACATCCAACTGTTTATTAAATGAGGGGGAAAAACATTTAGAGAATTCCCTGATACCAAAAGTACTTTCACTAAATTCTGATGAATGAGTGCTTAAAAATCTTGGTAATAATATCTGATCATTACATTTCTGTCTAAAACTAGAGTCAGGGTATTGATACAAGCAGGTAAGTAAGCTCAGTATCATGGGCAGAGTAGGAAATCATGGAAATTCCTGTATATGCTTTATGAACTTACAGTTTCTAACAAGAGTTATGCTTATTTTCCAGTGAAGGCCGGATCCGATACAACTTCAATAAAAACAGTTTTGTAATTGATATTCCATTGCCATTTGGTGGAAGATCATCCAGTGAGATATGGATGCCGCAGACTGTTAGAACACCTCCTCTGGTAGTGGAGTCAGTGGGAATAAGTGTGCCTTCTCGTGAATACAGAATCCCAACATTTACTGTTCCAAAATCCTATCCTTTCCGTGTGCCTTTGCTGAGCAAGTTAGAGTTCTCTGCTAATGTGTATAGCAACTATTACAACTGGACAGCTGCCTACACTGTGACTAACAGCACCACAGAGAGAGCAGCCGGCGTAAAAGCTACTTACAACACAAATGCTGATTCAGTTCTTGAGCTGCTTTCCTACAGTGTGAAAGGTAAGAACGCTTGCTAACACTGCAATGTTTGCAAACCTACTATAATTATTTATTTCCTCTGTATCAGGTACCAGCTATTCATTTGCCTGCATTTGTTTACAGACAGGTGTTGTGTAATCTCAAATCAGTTTCTCATTGTTTTTAAGGATATTATGTGTGTCTGTTTATTCAGGCACTGAAGGTGATGTCGGTTTAATTCAGCAAATACTTGTAGAGTACATATTTTCCTGGGTATTCCTTGGTGAAAAAAATGTCTTTCAAACCTGAAGGCATGATTCTGCAAACACTTGTGCAGCTGTTAAGTCAAGTGTTTCCAAAAGCGGGTGTGCAGATATGTGTAGATATACCCACAATCTATTTCTCAGTCTATTTATATGTGTGTGCATATATGTATACACACACACATATATATATGTAACTGTCTTATCATTTATCTTATATTGCCATAAGATGGTATTTTTAAGTTAGTTTCCCTAAAGTTGCCATTTGAGTTCTCAAACTGCAAAAAGACCAGCTGGCTTAATTTTCTTCTAAACTCCTCACCATAAATAAGGCATAGTAAAGAAAACGTTAAAACCCAGGGATGTTAAATATGGGCTCTCCTTTAGGGTCCATCTTCTTAATTTAAGTTTAAGGAATGACACAACTTTGTGTCATTTCACATTATTATATTTAGTAGTGTAGAGACTTAATTTATTTGCATTTCAAAACTTTAGCTTCAAATATCAAAATAATAACCATTTTTACAGAAATATTCCATATTTACCAAAACACTTAGGCCTTTAAAACAAAATGGTATAAAAGTAATTGCAATTCAAGCAGTAGCTTGGATGTTCAGTGGCATCAGACAAGTTCTTAAAGACAAAAGGTATCAATGACTCTTATCTTTTGTCTGCCTTTTCCTATTTCAGGTTCTGGAGAAGCATCATATAACAGAAATGGATTCATCTGTGCATATGAAAATCACCTGAAGCACAGAGTCTTAACATCAGTTTTTAAGCTGTCTGGCAGAAAGAATTATGGACCTATTCCAGTTGCAAACTACACGTTATCACTTACAGCATCAAGTACTCTGGGTCCTCAGCTTTCGTTTTCCAGTGACATTGTTTCTGAAAAGATCAATAATGTGAACACCAATAATGTCAAAATGGAAGGGCAGCTGGAAGTTGCTTCTGTCTTTGCAAGAAGCATTTACACTTTGTCTACAACATACAATGAAAAGAGACGTGTTTTAGAAGGAAAATCAAATCTGAAGCTGGATTCTTCTTACCTTCAGGCTACCAATCAGATATCTGGCAGATACAATGATGGTTCATTTTCCATTACTTCAGTTTCTGATGTACAAAACGGACTACTAAAGAACACAGCTTCACTGAAGTGTGAAAACAGCCAGCTGAAAATGTCATCTGAAACCAATGGAAGGTATCGACACACTGCAGGTGTCAATAAGCTTGAAATAATTTTGTCAAAGAAGATGGCAGCACTTCGATCTGAGTACCAAGCCACTTACAAGCAAATCCAGTATTATGGCTTGTTTGCAGCTTCTCTCAATTCCCAGGATCTTGTTTTCAACACTGATATCTCCCTGACTGATCAGAGGAATCGAGCTGCACATAAGTCATCACTCAATGTCAATCGGTATGGTCTAGCCAGCAGTGCAACCACTAATGTGCAGTTTAGTCCCTTGGCAATGCAGGCTGAAATGAATGCCAAGCTTGACGCTGCTGGAGGCTCCATGTCACTGTCCTCTTCCGGGCGCTATGGGAAAAACAATGCAAAATTCAATGTAGGTGGAAGAGCAAGCCTAACAGAAGTAACCCTGGGAAGTGAGTATCAGAGTACGGTTCTGGGTATGGACAACAAGCATGTTTTAAACTTCAGAGTTAATAGAGAAGGACTCAAGTTTTCAAATAATTTGCAAGGGTCATTCAAAGAGATTAAGTTGGAGTACACAAATGATTTGAATATTCCGGGTTTATCCTTAACATTTGCTTCAAAGTTAGACAACAGCTTCAGCTTTGACAAGTTCCACAAACATGCTTTTGACCTACAGCTGGTGCCTACCTCACTTACAGCTAAACTGAGCAATAATCTTAAATACACTAAAACAGAAGTTTCCAACAAAGCAGAACTCCTTCTCGAGCCTCTGAATATGAACTTGGGTGGCAATGTCAGAGGAGCCCATGGAGCAGATGAAATAAAACACACCTACACCATTACATGTGCTGGTCTGACTGCAGACTTGAAAACAGACACAGTGGCAAATGTTCAAGGTGCAGCGGTGAGTCACAGAGTTCACCTGGATGTGGCAGGACTTTCTTCCTCTGTTACTATGAACACAAACTGTGATTCCAAATCTCTCCGTTTCAGCAATGCCATGCGTTCCACTATGGCCCCATTTGCCATCACCGCTGATGTGCACACCAATGCTAATGGAAAGCTGGTTGCTATGGGTGAACACACAGGAGACCTGTACAGCAAATTCCTTTTTAAAGCAGAGCCTCTTGCTTTCACTTTCTCCCATGATTACAGAGGCTCTACAAGCCACAGCTTGAAATCGAGGGGAAGGTACACTACGCTGCTTGACAACAAAGTTCATATGCTTTTTACTCCATCAGAGCAGTCAAGTGCTTGGAAATTGAAAAGTCAGCTAAACAATAATGTATATTCACAAGATTTCAGTGCTTACAATAATGCAGAACAGATCAGTGTGGAACTTGATGGAAGAGCTCTAGCAGATCTCTCTGTAATTGATAGATCAGTCGTACTGCCATTAACATCTGAAGAAGTGAATTTAATTGATGTATTGGGTCTTAGGGACAGCGTATCAGAGCCTCAAGCATTCAGCATCTCTGGCTTTGTGAAGTATGACAAAAATAAAGATATGCATGTTATTAGCCTACCATTCTTGGAAAATTTGCCAGTTTACTTTGAAAAACTCAGAGGCACCATTCTATCCACGCTGCAGGCCGTACAAAGTTATCTGAAGAACATAGACATAGAACAACATATGAGAAAATACAAGGCAACTTTGGATAAACTGCCACAGGACATTAATGATTACATGGACAAATTAGATATCAAAGGCAAAGTTAGCAGCATGAAAAACAAATTTGTTGCTTTCACAAAGGACTACAGGATAACATCTGAAGATCTTCAAATTTTGCTAGAAAAAGCCATGGACAATCTTCAAGAAATATTGACTCAGCTGCAGATCTATCTGATAGAAATTGAGCAATACATCAAAGATTTTTATGAGCAGTATGACATTAAAGCACTTATTGTGCAGCTTCTTGATCAAATAGTTGAAACAATGACAGCTCTAGATAACAAATATCAGGTAAGAACAACAATAATCAACATCATTGAAAAATTGCGGGGTTTCTTCCGACAATATGATCTTGACAAAATCGGAAGCAGCACTTTGGCTTGGATTAAAAACGTAGATGATGAATACAGGATTACAGCTAGAATACAGGAAAACCTAGACCAACTCATTATTCAAATTCAGAATGTTGATGTCAGAAGCATTGCAGAAAATTTGAAACGACAGATTAAAATTTTTGATGCTAAAGAAATTTTAGAAAAATTTAAGCGTTCTTTGCCAATCGAAAAAATTAATGAAATTCTTGAACAAATCAAAGACTTTATTCTAAATTGGATAGACGAGTATGAAGTATCTGAGAAGATCAGCGCTTTCCGTGGTCATATGCACAAACTGATTGTAAAATATGAAATTGATAAGCAGATATATTTTTTAATTGACAGAATGCTAGAACTGCTTAACAAGTACAGAATAAAAGAAACTGTCCAGAAACTGACCATCTACCTGCAAAATATTGATGTGAAGTCATTCTTTGATAAAGTTGTTGCTTTTGTTGATGATGCTGTCAAGAAAGTGCAAACCTTTGATTATGAAAAGATGATAAAGGTAGTCAACAAGTGCCTTGACATGGTTATTAAAAAGCTTAAGGCTTTTGACTATGACCAATTTGTTGATGACACAAATAAAAAAATCCGAGAAGTGACCCAGAAAATAAATGAGGAACTCAGAAATCTAGAACTTCCACAAAAAGCTGAAGCACTGAAACAGTATCTAAGAGATTTTAAATCCGTGATTTCAAAATACATGGAACAACTAAAGGACACGAAGCTTGCTGCAATAATTAACTGGTTCAGGGAGCTCATAGACTCAACAACGTTTGTTAATCTGAAAGCCAAGATAAATGAACATCTGGAAGACCTGCGAGAGAGGATTTCTGAAATGGATTTATCCCAGGAATTGCAGTGGTGTCTTCAGAAGATAAGCCAATTCTACAATTCTGTTGTCATATACATTTCTGATCAATGGAACACGGCTTCTAAAAAAATTGTTGCAGTGGCTGAAGAGTACGATCTAAAAAATTGGGCTGAAAATTTAAAACAGTTTTTTGAAACTGGCTTTAAAGTCCCTGAAATCAAGACTGTTATAGTCACTATACCTGCCTTTGAAGTTAGTCTCCGAAGTCTTCGGGAAGCAACATTTCGAACACCAGAATTCATTGTCCCCCTGACTGATCTCCGTATCCCCTCCTATGAGATCAATATTAAGCAACTAAAGGACATGAAAATCCCAATGAAATTTACTACCCCAGAATTTAAAATTCTGAACACCTTTCAAGTTCCTTCCTTTACAATTGACTTGATTGAGGTTAAGCTTCTGATTGTGAGAACAATAGACAAATTAATGTCTGATGAATTTCAGTTACCAGCTATTGATTTCTATTTGAAAGATCTGAAGATGAGAGATATGCCTTTTTCTGACATTTCGTTCCCAGAAATACAAATGCCTCAATTTCAAATACCAGAATTATTGATTCCAAAGCTAAATCTAAATGAGCTCCAGATTCCCGACATGAAGATACCAGAGTTCCAGCTCCCACGTATTCCACATACTGTGACTGTCCCTACATTTGGCAAATTGTCTGGTGCTTTCAGAGTCACCTCTCCATTCTTCACACTGTCTACACAAGCTGAGCTTCGTAATGCTACAACATCTGCAAACAGTCCAGAATTTGTGACCTCCATTTCAGCTCAAACAACATCCAAATTAGACTTCCTAGTTTTTAGTGTTATTGCAGATTCACGTCTTCTGGCCCCTGACATGAAGCAGCTGAACCTTAAAAATGCCATGAAAGTCAACCATAGGTTCCTTAAGGTTGATCACACAAATGAAGTGGTATTTTTAGGGACTTCAGTAGAAGGTGAAGCTGAAACTAGAGCAAACTTACATACAAAGAAAAATTCAGTAGAGCTACAGAATAATCTGATGGTCAAGCTGCAAAGAAAAATTTGGATGCAGAGCGGAACGGCATATTCCCACAGACTGAATATTCCACAAGCTGATTTCTCCAGCCAGGCTGATCTGATCAATAACATGACAACAGAGGTAGAAGCAGGATACATATCATTTACCTCTGCTGGTAAAGGAAACTGGAAATGGGCTTCACCTAATTTCTCTGATGAAGGCACTCATGATTCACATGCCACTTTCAAGGTTGAAGGCCCCAGTATTACATTTTCTGCCAACAACAGAATAAATGATAAGTACCTGAAAGTCAACCAAGCTTTGAGATATGAATGTGGTTTCCTAAGTTACTCAACAGTTCAGATTCAGTCTGAAATTGAGTCACAGCGTGTGGGACGTAGCATTCTGAATGTGAAAGGCACAGGAGAGCTTCTAGGAATGAAAGTAGAATTAACAGGCTCTCACAATGCTCGGCTCCATGGACGGATTACTGGAACTGTAAATAATGAGCTTTCCTTCTTGGCAAACCCTTCTGAAATTCGTCTTTTAACAAACAATGATGGAAATGTGAAAATCAGCTTCCCAATGAAACTGACTGGCAAAATTGATTTCCTGAATAACTATGGGTTTGCCCTCAGTTCTTCTGTTCAGCAGGTCAGCTGGAGAGCTACTGGCAGGTTCAATCAGTACAGATATTCCCATAATATATCTGCTGGCAGCAATGATGACAGAATTGAAGCTCATGTCGAAATAAATGGAGATGCCAACCTGGACTTCCTAAATATTCCTCTAACCATTCCTCAGATTCAGATT
Source organism: Climacteris rufus (assembly GCA_013398175.1). NCBI lineage: Eukaryota > Metazoa > Chordata > Aves > Passeriformes > Climacteridae > Climacteris > Climacteris rufus. The sequence continues at coordinate 267,366 of VZRZ01007768.1, forward strand.
CCCTACACAGGAATTAAAACACCTCAGCTGAAAGATTATTCACTGTGGGAACAGGTAGGCCTGAAGGAATTATTGAAGACAACAAGACAATCCTTTGATTTAAATTTGAATGCTCAGTATGAGAAAAACAAAGACATGCATGTAATCCCACTTCCTTTAGCAAGAGTGCATGAAGTACTTAACAAAAACATCCTTTTGTTCAACAAGCATTTTGAGAAAGGGAGAAACGCTGCCTTAGATTTTCTCACAAAGTCATATAATGAAGCCAAAACAAAATTTGACAAATATAATATACAAACATCACTGAACAAACTACCACGAACCTTCAGGATTCCAGGATACACCATTCCACTTTTGAATATTGAAGTTTCTCCTTTCACTGCAGAGATGCCAGCCTTTGGTTTCACACTTCCAAAAGAAATAAGCACAAGAGGATTCACGGTTCCAGTTATTGGCTTTTCAGTTCCATCTTACACACTGGTAGTACCCTCGCTTGAGCTTCCAGTCCTTCATATACCACAGGATCTACGCACTCTAAAGCTTCCTAGATTCAGAATCAACAGCTCAGCAAACCACATCTTAGTTCCTGCCATGGGTAACATTACCTACGACTTCTCGTTTAAGTCCAGTGTGATCACTTTAACAGCAAATGCTGGGCTGTTCAATCAGTCAGATATTGTTGGACATCTCAGTGTGTCATCCTCTTCTGTCATTGATGCACTGCAATTTAAGCTGGATGGTTCAACAAGTTTGACAAGGAAAAGGGGGTTGAAGCTGGCCACAGCATTGTCCCTGAGTGATAATAAATATCTAGGAGGAAACCATGACAGCACTATCAGTCTCTTAAAGAGGATCATGGAAGCTTCAGTGGCAACAAATATAGAAGTTGATACACCAGTTTTAAAAATGAATTTCAGCCAAGAACTTTCTGGAAATACAAAATCTAAACCCACTCTTTCCTCAGGGATAAAACTGATGTATGATTTTAATACTCCCAAATATGGTACCAGTGCTAAGGGAGAAATTGCTCACAGATTTGCTTTAGAGAGTCTTACATATTACATCTCAGTAGAATCTTCTACAACTGGGGATATTGATGGAGTATTTTATACTGGAAATACATTTTCTGGAAGTTTAGACCATGAGGCAAATGCCTACCTGAATGCTAATGGAGCCCGGTCATCCCTCAGGTTTGAAGCCCACTCTAAAGCAGATGGAGTCTGGATTGTTGAAATCAAAGAGCTGCTTGCAGTTGAAGCATCTACCCGTCGTGTCTATGCAGTCTGGGAGCACAATGGGAAGAACTGGGTACGCTGTACATCTGGTTTCACAACAACAGGGACTCAGAGATGCAAAGCAACCTTAGAGCTGGCTCCTTGGGATGTATCAGCGGATCTTCAGATTCAAGCCATTCAGCCAAATCCCTACCTAGGCATGGCATCAGCTAATCAGGTTGTTGTACTGAAAATCAGTCCTGCAAACCAGAAAGCTGGCTGGAACGGTGAAGGCCAAATTAGTTCATTATCTCTCAGTCATGATATGCAGTTATCAAATGAAAAATCAGAAGCAAAAATTGTTATTTCTGGTTCTTTGGAAGGATACATGGGCTTCCTCAAAGACATAAAGTGTCCCATTTCTGAGAAGAGCTTATGGGATATCCTGAAGCTGGACGTCACTACCAGTGCTGACCGGAAACAGTACTTGAACGGCTCAGCATCCCTCGTGTACACAAAGAGTGAGGATGGTTACTTTTTCCCCATACCAGTGAATAAGCTGACTGATGGGTTCACTATCACTATTCCTGAGTTACACCTAAAGGCTCCCAGCCCTGTTCTCAGCACTCCAGATTTCAGCCTTCCTTTCACCACTCTCCAGGTCCCAGCATACACTGTTGACTTGCGCAACATAAAAATTCCACAGACACTAAGCACAATGCCATTTGATGTCCATCTACCCACACTGCCAAAACTAAGATTCCCCAAAGTGGATGTAGGAGCAAATTATATTACATTAGAAGAATATAAAATGCCATTTTTTGAGGTGACAATACCTGAATACCAAATAACTGTCTCTCAATTCACTCTACCAAAGAGTATGTCATTTGGCAGTTTCTCTGTAGATCTGGATGAAGTAGCTAACAAAATTGCAGATTTTGAACTGCCTACAATAACAATTCCTGAACAGAAAATTGAGATCCCTCCTTTGAAGATATCCTTGCCTGCTGGAATTTACATCCCATCATTTGGTGCCTTGACCGGATCTTTCAAAGTTGCTTCCCCTTTGTACAATGTCACCTGGAAAACAGACTTGACAAACAAGAAGGACTCTTTTGAACATTCCATTGACTCTACCTGCAGCTCAACATTGCAATTCCTGGAATATGACCTGAATGGTAAGCCATTAAAATTTTATATGCCATGATTTTGGGGGGGGAAAAAGTATTGTAGACTAGGCTTTTTCAGACCTTTTTTTACCAGAGCTTTGCATATGAAAGTGTTGCTGTCTATTTAGCATTGACATTAGATGATACTTCTTTTATCAGCAGCAACATTTTTTCATAATTATCAGAGTCCCAGTCAGTCACCTTGAAGGTTAATGACTATATATATGTGTGTGTGTATACATACATGCACACATACATACATACAATTACATACTGTGAAAAAACAGGAAATATCTCTCTTCTGTGTAGCAGAATTGATTCTAAAGAGCAGAACATTCGTCCATTACTAATGCTAATATATGTAACAGAGAGAAGGAAGGCTGACATTTCAACTGTTTCAGATAAAGAAATACCTATCTTTTTCCTTAGGAACTAAACAGATCTGATTTCAAAAATTTTTCCAAACCAGAAAACTGGAGTCCCATATAGCATTGAGTTCTAGGCTTTATAATAATACTAAAAATATAGATCAGCATAAAACCCTAAACTCTCAAGAAATTGGAATCCCCACTTATGATCTACATTAATGCATGATCATATCCATGTTGAGATAAAATGTGAATTTTAAAAAGCTCTGGTTGAACAAATATTTTTGTTTCTTTTTCTTTTGGACATTATGGGCATTCAGTTTCTTTAAGCATACTTTGACAGTGAAATACCCCACAACTGACCATCTAACGTACAACTGGATATGTATTTTGTATCATTTGTTGTTAATACACACATTTGAAATCTTTTTCACAGTTGTTTCAAACTATGAGTATAAAGAAGGCGCATTTGTTATGAAGATAACTGGCAGCTTTTCACATCGTGACATGAGTGCAAACTACAAGGAAGTTCTTACTATTTCAAGACTTGAGTAAATATTTCCTCTAATAATATAATTTATAATAGACATTATTGCCAATGATGTGTTGTTGCTTTGATCTATAATGCCTCAGGGTGCTTTGCTGTAATTAATAAGAACTTGTGCAGCTACCACATCTTTATTAGCTGTGTCTTTTTCCCTCTCAAGGTAACTTGAAACCTGTTCCCTCTCAGGGTTTTTAGAACAGCTTTTCTTGTCAGTCCCATGTCAGAAAACCACTGAGACATGAACACAGTGTTATATAATCGGAGCAGTTCTAGATATGACCATCAACATAGATTTTGGTATTTTTCCACTGGGTGCCTCTGTCACCACAAGCCACTACAGAGTAATTTTTATTCACAAGTGCCCACGCCAGGGATTAGACTTGGCTCTCTTCCTGCCTGTTTTGATCTGTGAGTGTTATGGTAATACATCCAAGGGACAGAATCTGTGAAGGCAAGTACGAATGCAGATAAACAGTAGTGCCTATACTTGTGTTGGTGGAAAAAATTGCAGTCAGCTTGTAGAAATCTGTAGAAAGTTGACAGTGATAGAGCTGCAGGTTTTGTTTTGCTGCCCTAATTTAATGAAAATTCTCAACAGAGCTCAAGGGGAAAATTGGAGTGACATGAAGTTTTGAAAGTGTCAGGCTAAATTCTAAGAAATGTGGATAGTAAAGCCTACATTGTCTTTTAGTGATAAAGGCATTGTTTACATACATATATATGAAATTATAAGTGGTACTGTGTTCAGACATACAGCATTGGATTTGTGCTTTGTAAATTCCTTCATACCTGTGTATTTACTGTTGTTGCAGAGCCATGGGGGACACTATATCACTAGATATCATCAGCCCAGCTTTCACAGATATTCATGTGCGTTATCAAGAGAATGTAACGAGAACATCTGGCTCAATATTCTCACCCTCAGCTGGAACCCTTGCTTATGTGCTTGAACAGGATGGTGAAATTTGCACTCTCAGAGTTTACTACCAAACTCAGGTAAGCTTGATATGAGCAATTAAAAACAAAAATGTTTGGTGTGGTGAGAGGAAAAGTTCCCTTTTAAATTTTATGTGTGTTTATGTTCAGATATAAATCAACCACCAAATAAAAAGTGTATTATCAGTAATTAAGTGTTTTATTTCCAACACTGGCCTTTCCAGTACTAAAAGTAGTATCTGTGTGAAGAGCTGTTTTCAGAGCCTCCACACAGTTGTGTTTTCACTCTTCTATGGTCAAGAAGGCACACCCACTGAAAGTGAAGAAAATGCTAAGTCAGTTTTAGATAAACCATCATGTTTAATATATAGCCATCGGGCTACTTAGAATTGCTACATAAGTGACCATTGTAGGAATAAGGCCACTGGAAGAGGTCAGACCATCTGTGAAGTGTCTTTTTAAATCCATTAACATGTTACAATACATGTTTTTTATTGTTGCCATAATACAATAATTTCAGAATTAAAATTTTACTTTCCAAAATGATATATTAATTTAGGGATAACTAGCAACTCATAATTCACTATTTACTATAAAAATGGAAAAATTATACATGTAAATATATTCTCATTTGAGGATTTATTAACTACTATGAGTAACTCTCTAAATTGTCTCATTTATTTAAATGATTACAAAATTAAATCCTCTAATATTTTCACATGAAAAAATTGCTTTTTGAATTCACTTTAAATGATTTCAGGGATGAGTAGAAGGCTCATTTTCCCAAGTAATTCACTTGCCTTATGAGACATGATAGGCGTTTAATACAAAGGAAGGAAAAATCTTATTTGCAGTCGGATTTTAAAGATGACCAGACTAAATTATTTTCTAATCTTGCTGTTTGAAGAAACTCGAAGTAGCTTGGCACAAGATAATTTCTTCCAAAATAATCTTTGAAGATGAGAGCAGACAGCAAATAGACAGTGGACAAAAAATTGGAGAGTGTTTGTCTTAATATATGATAAAATTAAAGATGCAACAAAGAGAATGTTGAAATATGCTCATAAATATGCTCATAAATATTGGATTTTTCTTATCCTATTTTGTATTTTCAGTCTGCTCCTCAGAAGGACATTGATATATTAGAAGGTGAGCTATCCTTCAAGGATCCCAACCGGATTCAAATTAAATTCAACTGGAATGAGGATGCTACCAAAGACTTGCTTTTGGGTCTGAAAGAAAAAGTGCCTAAAATGACCAATGCTGTCTATGGGTATGTGAATCGGTACCACAAGGAGCACATGGGACTGGAAATTAGTGCTGCCACCTTAAAGATGAAGAATATGATACAGAATAATGCTGACAAAGCATACACTTTTGCTGCAAAACAAATAGATGAAATAGATACTCAGCTTCGCACGGCTGCCAATGAGGCCTCTGACAAATACCAGGAGTTGAAGTTCAAAGCTAAACGGCTTTATCGAAGAGCAACAGATCAAGCAGAACGGTTTGACTATCAAAGAATAAAAGCAAAACTTTTGGATGTTACAATTGACATAATAGAAGAGTATCACCAGAAAATAAAACACATAATTGATTCAGCCATTGAATTCCTGAAAACCACAAAATTCCAGGTCCCTGGGCTGTCTGAAAAGTACAGTGGTGAAGAAATATACATCATGACTACAGAGAAGGTAGCAAAAAGTGCTGATTTATGCCTTTCAAAACTTCAAGAGTACTTTGATGCCTTGATTGCAGCTATCAATGAGCTGGAAGTCAGACTTCCTGCTTCTGAAACAATTCTTAGAGGTCGTAATGTACTTGATCAAATTAAAGAAATGCTGAAAGATTTGCAGGACAAAATCAGGCAGACATTTACTACTCTTCAGGAAGCTGACTTTGCAGGAAGGCTGAAGCAACTGAAACAAGTACTGCAGGAAGTTTTTCAGAAGGTAGAAGAAATGGTTAGAAGCTTGCAATCCAAAAATTTTGAAGACATCAAAGTCCAAACACAACAGCTGTACAAAGATGCAATGGCTTCAGACTTTGCACAGAAACTGAGATCCTTGACAAAAGATGTTAAAAAGTACATTTCTCAGTTCAAAGACTTTAGCCAGAAGACATTCCAGGACCTTTCAGAAAAGCTGCACCAGCTGCTCCTCTATGTAAAATCATTGCGGGAGGAATATTTTGATCCAACTACACTTGGATTGTCAGTAAAATATTATGAGGTGGAAGAGAAGGTACTGGGATGGCTGAAGATTATCATAGATGTTCTCGTGGATTGGCACAAGAAGCGTGTTGGAGATCTTGCTGACTCTGTTACACACCTGACAGACCAAGTAAGAGAATTGGTGGAAATCTACAGTCAGGAATATTATGACCTTATAACTGATGTTGAAGGAAAGGGAAAACAGAAGTTCATGGAACTCTTATCTGCTGCTCAGGAAAAAATCCGGTATTGGTCTGCAGCTGCTAAGAGGAAAATCGATGAACATAGCAAGCAACTCAAAGAAAAACTACAGGAGATCTATGGGCAGCTTAGTCATTCCCAAGAAAAGCTAATCAGTGAGGCAAAAAGGTTAATTGATCTAACTATAGAAAATTACTCTGCATTCCTGCAATATATCTCAGAGCTTCTTCGTTGGCTTGAGCAAATCACAGCCGAGCGCATAAAGCCGTATGTAGCTGTTCGTCAAGGAGAGCTCAGAATAGAGGTGCCCATGTGACTGGCAGTCCATTTACCAAATGCCCCAAAAAAGCAGACAGGCACTCAGAAATAAAGTGGAAATGACACACATACTGATTCAGCAAGGCATTGAGAAAGGCTCCAGGAAATGGAAAGAAATGCAACAATTCACAGATGAACAACTTGACACTGAGCAACTGAATCTTCAGGAGATTATGGAAAATAGACAGCAGCACATGAACACCTGAATGGACACGCAGAAGAGGAGAAGTAACAAGTTTATACCACAATGTATTTAAATATAACAGCAATCATTATACTGGAGCTTGAGGTAGTTATGTTTGAATCTGAATTTGTAAATGAAAAATTAATAATCTACACTAGGTTATTTTAATAAGCTTAATAAGCCAATAAATGAGTTCTTTATTACATTTTTGTGTCCTTCATTGCAGCTACTTTTATTTGGACCATAGGGCTTAATCCAACTCTTTTCAAGGTCAATGGGAGTCTTTTCTTTGATGTCACAGTATGTTGGATCAAGCCAATAATGTGCAATACATATTGTAAATAGTCACAAAAGCTATGGAATACACAGAATAAACAGGTTTTAAGATATAGGTCATATTCATAAGCCAGTTGAAGGAAGACTTGGAAACGTATCTAATTCCCAGCACAGAAATACCTTCATAGATAAGGAAGGAAAAGGGCATGTATAAAAAATATGAATTAAAAAATTGATAAATTCTGAAAATGACATTAAAAATCGAGAAATAACATAGAAATAAAAATATATGTAGAATTCTGACGCCTGGAAAATTGCAGATAATAATACAAAAGTTTTGTTAAGGAAAATTAATTTGTGTCTGTATCAGTTTTAAGACCACTATGCCAAGAATTTTAGATGGGTTTTCTTTCTACTGGCTAATTTATGTCTCAGAAATACAGGGGTTTTGTCACCTGTTTCCCCATGATATTTCTGGTTTCACATTAAATTGTCTACTTTTTACTTATTGTGAGTTTAGTCAAGTGTCAAAGTTTCACGGACATCACTGTGTATGATGGGAGTCAAAATGTTTTCCCCTCCTGGGCTGAAGACTAGACCATTTAAATGAATTCTCAATATAAGAATGAATTTAAAGAATGTTGAAGAAGTCACTCACAAAATAGGACTATTTTTGAGTGGAAAATGTGTGGGACTGCAATGGTGTACTTTCAGCTGTTGAAATATTATATAGACAGAGAAAGGCTGAAAAAATGTTGCCTCTTTGAGAATAAACTCTTTAACAAACAACACTAGGAATTTTGTGCACATGTCTGTTTTGATACAGTAAGTTCACTCTGTAATATCGTTGTTGCTTGTTCCTTAATGGGAAAACAGAGAATCTGTTTTCATCCCATGGTATGATGGAGTACATACGTGAAGAAATGGAGCACCACCACTTTGATATCCCTGTTGGTAGATAATATTATTACCTGAGTAACTTTGCCAGTAATGATCTTTTTCAGATAAGCTACTTTAACCCTGAAATCAGAATCTGACAAGCATGGTAGTATCTAGCTGTCAGCAAGGGGGCATCTCTTAGAAAGTAAGGTAAAACCATTTTCTCTTCAGAGCTGTCACAATTACAGCAATTCTCAGAATAAGAGATTGAATAGTCCCCTGTGAACTGTAAAATACATTTTGAGTCTGAATAGAACTAATCTGCATATGTTACCCTGCCCAGAGGAACCAGAGTTATAAAAATCCCTGTTTACATGGTCTACTGAGTATGCCAGTAAAAAAATATGTTGGCTGTGGAGTCCTTTTACCTTCATTCACAAGGAAACTGAAGCCTAGGGGTCATCTGATCTTTATTTGATGTCAGATTGCACAACTTGTTTCCCTGAGTTTCACAAATGTTTAAGCACGACCAGATTTCTCAGACACTGACTGATTCTTGCTTTCCCTCATCATGACAAAGGGCTCTGTGAAACAAAGGACAATAGAATAAATTATAATAGTTATGGGAAAAGAGAGATTTAATTTTGTTTTCTTTTGTTTCCCCCCGATGGCTATTTATTTCTATCCATCATCTATCGTTCTTGGAAGGATTTGATTATAAATGCTAAAAAATAATTTACTTGTAAGGAATGGGTTAACTGAATAATAAATACGCTAAATAGCATAAATACTGGCCCTTTTTGGCAAGAGTGAAGCTTCCCAAGAGCAAACACAATAGTTTGCACACTAAACTCTGGTTAGAGGTTAGAGGAGATTTCCAAGTCTCATAGCAGCATTGCCGCCAATTGGATTAAAGCTCTCAATCCTGTAATCCATGTGCCATCTTGCACACATCTTGCATCCCACAATTGGTCTGGGAAGGGCCTGGAAGGACAACGTTGCTCTCAAAACTGAGGTTTTACTGGAACTCAGCTGTTTTGTAAATCCCCACAGCAGAGAGGTTGTCTCAAGCACCCACTTGAGCAATATTTTGACTCAGAAAGAGGTAGTTTATGTTTGTGGATGTGCATCCCACAAGCATATACAACCAGGTGTCACTTTAATTTCCATTACTTTTCCTGTTTTTTGGTTGTTGTTGTTTTCTTTCAGGATTTAGCAAATTTTAGCCTTATTTTCCATGCAATATGTTACAGAAATGTAGACAAAGCCACAGCTATTGAAATTGTGTTTCAATTCACTCCATTTATGTTTGAAATATAATACTTTGTAATATTATTAGTCCTATTTTGGCTTCTTTTCATTCTTGTTTATATAATAGTAAATATTCTATTTTACTAAATTGAGTTGTGTGGGAGATAACAGGGAATCAGCAGCTATCTGGGGCTCAGTGACACTGCTTCTTTTCTTTTATTTTTTCCTATAGTCTTCATCATCTAAACTCTCATAAATGCCAGAGGGGCTTTTCTTTATAATTTACAGCAGGTATCAGACATAGAGCAGAACTGGTTGTAAAAGTTTAATTAAGTGAAATATTTTAACAAGAAATTGAGAGAACAATATGCCCTGCTCTAACTAAGTGATTGTAGAAATAACATTGACAAGAAACGTGTGTGTTCCTAAATGAAAAACTTTTGCAGACGTAGAACAGCAAAAATGTTCCAGAATTTTAGATTATGCAACCAACTAGAGCTGATCCTTTTTTGACTGATTTAAAGGTACATGCATAGTTTGCTGCACATACAGAGATTCTACACACTTATCCACACCCACGCACACCACCTCTGGCTCTAAATTGTACTATTGATACTTTTAGAGCAACTGCCATTATGGCCTACTGATACCTTTCAAAATTTATATTAAAATATTTAGTTGTTCAGTAAGTGACACCAAATTTTGTACTTCTCTTCTGCTGGCAGATTTATTACTCAGGTGGGAAACCAGAATTTATTAAAGGCCAAGCGGACATACAGAATTGCTTGTATTCCATTTCTACACAGCCAAATCCTGGTCCAAATGAAATCGATAGCAAAATGTCTATTGGCCTCAGCAGGAGCAGGCTTTGGCCAGTTAGGTGTATAATTTGAGAAGCACTCTGGGATCCTGTAGGACAAAGCTATATTATTATCTATAAAAATCTACACAAAAATATCCTTGAAAAAACACGCAGACAAGAAAATTAATCACTAACAAAGGCAAGACAGATCAGAATGAAGTTTGCCTGTACAACATTAACCAGAGCTTCCTTATATGTTTTTACCCAGTTTTACATAGTATCACAGAGAAAGTCTGCCAGGGCCAAGAATTCTGGATTCTGCTTCCAGGCCTTAGACATGGAAATATACATATACCTCTCATCACCCTTTCCTTTAGTTCATTATGCATCCAAGGCATTAGGGGAAACTGGGACCTTATAGAATAAAAGACTGATGTAGGTTTTCAAGACCCAACTGGGCAAATTCTTGAGCAACACAATCTGAGTTAAAGCTTCCCTCTGCTTGAGAAGTAGGTTGTACTAGAGACCTCCTAAAGTCCCCTACACCCTGAGTTGCTTTGTGATTCTCTTGTGACTAAATTGATATGGCTTTAGGTTGACATCTCTAACATTCTACCTATCCTTTGATAAATTATTTATGATCAATTGGCTGAATCATCATTCTAATATATCATTATATAAAGACATAGAAATTTTATGGTATCCCTATATGTAAACACATCCTCATTCTGATTGCAACCATGAGGCATCTTAAAACACCCTGAAGCATTCCAGCAATTGAAGCTTCCTCAGTTGGTTCTGCATCTTTTCTCTTGTGTGCTTTTCATGTCAGTTTAGACAGAAGTGCTCCTCTGCTTTCCTGACATGCAGGAAATGAACACAAAAGCATGTTATGATTATTACCATTTTTATTCCAACAGAATTATTTTGGTAGCTGTTAGAAAAATGAGCAGCAACATTAGCTTTTCCCAGCTCTTCCCACTGGAGAAGTGTCCTCTGCTAGGCGGGTCACTGACAGAGTGATAGGATCAAGCACATGTGCAGCAGTGCCACCACCCACTTGGGGAAGTAACAAAGGTCATGCAAAATGCTTACACCATGCATCTGTTGTAAAGAATTTGCCAGGTGTTTGCTGTAAGCAGAGACCCACCACAAGTCATAACCTCATATTGATTTCCCAGCAAATAAATTCAATGGGACACGTTAGAAACAATCTTGAATTGGTGGATAAATCTATTAATCTATACTGCCCTTGGGACTCAAGGAGCAAATTCTGCTCTCTGAACAAGTGACATGAACTAGCTCAAACATTATATAGCCTATAGGAAATAGGACTTGGAACCACTCTCTATTCAGGTGTCCAAGTTTCCTTAAAGAGGGAGCCAAAAGACATATGCAGCAGAAGTGCCGGGGGACTTAGGACTTGGTCTGAAGCAAAGAGTGAACCAAATGAGTGGCAGAGAAAGCATGAAGAATGAAAATATTCACTACATCTACCCTACAAATGGCATGGTTAGATACCTGGAGGAGGCCACTGGGGTGAGTAAAGATGGTCTCGGGGAAAAGTATCAGGCCTACTACTCTGAGTGCTGCCTGCCAGTTCTATCATTACATTACTGAAGGACTGTCCTGGGTTTCTGGGCACCCTGGTTATTCTTACAAAGGAAATATTCAGCTCTGGTTTCTGTGCAGCTTTGACTGAGGATGGAAAGCAAATACTTAGCCGCCACACCACAGTTTTTCCCCACGTTTTCCCTGCTACTACTACCTCTGCTACAGTTGTGATGTATTCCAATGCTGTTGCCAAGTAGAGGAAAAAAGTTAACATATGTCTACTTGTTATTTTGCTGTAGTATATTTTCTGGTATTCACTGTGACTACAGGACTTTATTTCCAAAAAATCTTGATAGTATTTTTATTCAGAACTGTTTTCTGTCAGAAGTGTTTTATGGATGTCCTTATATTCACTGCTCTGAAAGCACTAATAATTGTAGTTCTATTGGTAGGTTTCATCTATGGAAGTATTTTGTGCTGGAATCCCCAGAAATCATTTAATCTACTAAGGTTGTTTTGTCACCAGTCTCATAAGCAGCCTCACACAGTGCCTACTAGTGACTCTGAAAGTTCATTTGTTTCTTTCCTTCTAATACCTGTAATATTTTTAAGTTTGGAATCAGTGGCTAGCCTGGGTGGAAGCGAAGATCCAAGTCAGTTAGAAGATGCTATTAGGCCCCTATGCTAAGGCCACCAGCTCAAACTCCTGCATTTAGCCAGAAACTCCCCATTTCCCAGGTATATGCTCATTCCCTCACACTCTCATATTATGCTGCTAAAAAGAAAGAAAAATGGAAAGGTCGTATCACTGTCTCTAAAATTCAGCATAGGTGTAAATTTAATTTATTTCAAGATTACCACCTTTGAAAGTTCTCAAAGGGAAGTTAGATTAAAAAAAAGATGTCTCAAACACCTACTTCCTGTGTGTTGCATGATACTTTGGACAGACATTTCCCATTGTTAGCAGCCTGTTTGTCTCTCCATAATGCTCTTTCTCAGTTGTTACTATATTTGTTTATTTAATAAGCCTTTGTTTTTCTCTATGGAAATGACTGGCTTATAACTACTTACAAACAATATGGACAGTTATGCAAAACCATTTCATTTTAAAGCTGCAGAACAGAAAACCAGCCAAATCTGAAGGAACACACATCTCTCACACATAGCCCGTATTCCAGAAGTACAAACCCCACGTGGTCTCTCTCAGACACATCTGTCTATATGTGCAAACATCCATGCAAACACACGCACATGCACTATGTACATTACTGTCAAGTTAAAAGCCTAAAGTTAATCCTTAATCCTTAGGTCATCCCTTTCATTTCAGCACATTGAGCCAGCCAAGCCTCCCCAACATGCCTGTCAGCAGTAAGCTAATGTAACTCTTCCCACTCAGGACCCATTAATTCAGCAGTTTCACCAATGGTGTTCCACCAGGTTCATCATCCAGAGTTTCAATTTTTCTTTAAACACAGAATTAGAAAGTGATGGGGTTTAGGTGCTATAGAGAGGCGGCTTTCCTTTTTTTTTTGCTCTCCATTTCAGCTGGAATGAGCTGATGACTTCAATGTACAATTTTGTGAAGTGATATGGTTGGTCTCATTCAAAAATGGCCAGTTCCTCCTCCAAGAGATTTGACCTGAAATTTTCCAATCCTTTTAGAAACACACTTTCCTTAAAAAAAAAGTTTGTTGATATTTTCCTAGCCCAGTCACCTAGACCTTGTGACTTCTTTGTGCCCATGTGTATAGGTGTGTCATCTGGACTCCATGTCGTCCTTCTTCAGGTTTCCACTGAACATCACTATCTTTTTGCATTTTACAAATGTACTTGATGTATACCCCATGTTCCCTTAAAATGTGTTACCCATTACAGAGACAGGGTCAAATTTTAATAGCTCACATTCTGTTCTAGGGTTCAGTTCCTAGGCCAATTTTTTATCCACTGCATCATTCACCCACCTCATTTTCTCATATATTAGGATCCCAGAAGCAAAATGGGAATTACACTTCTCTGCTTTTCCATGGAATTGTCAGAATTAAACTAAATCACGACCTAGAGATAATCTAATAAGTCTCATAGTGCTGAAGCCCATGTAGATACGTGTAGATAGATACACCGTAATGGCAACAAGAAATCAAGATACATGTATTGACTTCTCTCTCCCATCATATTGTTTATTGTTTCAGAAATTTGGAGTTGATTTCATGTGCTAAATCAGTCAGAAACACTCTAGTCCACCCCAAAACCATCATACATACTAGGCATCAAACATATAACACTCTCATACAGATAAATGATCCGCGGAATGGACTCAACGGCTGCTAGCAGTTAATTTATATAGTGGTTTCACCATAAACTTTTAACTTTGGAAATAATCTGCCACCCGTTTCAATTTTTGGCTGCCACATAATGCACCTTTGTGAAGTCACTTTTCTGTCTAAGAGAGATGTTTCTTTTTACGGGTGAACATTCGTTTAAAAATAACAAATACTAATCTCATTTGCCGTTCACAAAGAGCATGCTACTTAACTGTATGTAACCAAGTCCCTGGTTTAATGTTTAGCAAGGCATGCAAACTAGTTGATATTACAGGGAGAAGATGATTTATTTAATAAAATTGCATTACCTTTTTTTTTCCATTAAAAAAACAAATAATTGCAACCAAAAAATAAAAGAAAAAGTGTTTAAAATAGAAAAGCATAGCCTGCAAAGATTGACACCAAAAGGTCAGCACATATTGGAAAGTCTGATGTTAAGCTCAGCTGCTTCTTCACCCCATCTCCACTTCTGTTCTGGGTCTGGTGTGCAGCCAGTCTGTGTTTCTGAAGCCGAGTACTCCCATAGTGATTACTGATATCCACCATAATGTAATTACCAGATAGCCCATTTGTTCCGCTGCTGGTAAGGTTGCAACAGAACATTTTAAGCACACTTTGTTCCCTTGGGGAGGATAAAATTTAGGATATATATAGATATAGTATGTAATGTGTAGTTTTTAATATATACATTTACATGTTATATCTACCTGTCTGTACTCTCCTTGTGACAAGAAGTTGAACAGGAGTCAGCAGTATGGTCTTTTGCCCAAGAAGGCCAACCACATACTGGGAGGTTGTAGCTAGCAGGTCTTTGAAGAGATCCTTCTCCTCTATTTGGCATTTGTGAGACCACATCTGGATTACTGTGTCTGGTTTGGGGATCCCCAGTGAAAGAAAGCCATGGACATACCAGAGTGAGTTCAGCAGTGGCCAGCAACCTAGCCAAGGGGCTGGATCACACAGCATGCAAACAAGAGGTAGATGGATGGGTTTGCTGAGCTTTAAGAGGAAAAGGCTGAAGAGAGACATTATTTCTCATTTTCCATGACCTGTTGCATGGTTATAAAGAAGACAGAGTCAAGCAAAAAGACAAAAAGAAAAAAATAAAAGCCATATGAAGGATAAAAAAAAAAATACCCTGTGACTAATCAAATGGTACCACAGATCCAGGAGAGGTCATGGAGCATTCTGCTATGGAGATGTTCAGAACACAGATGGCAACAGTCACAAGCACCTTCATCTTCAAAATTCAACATTAACTTCCAAGTTAGACCTACTTTGTGTAGGGTGTTGAATCAGATGATCACCACATTACACCCCGAATTGCTCTGTTTCATTATAAAACCTAAACCCTGTAAACACCCCAAGAACAGTGAAAGGCTGTGAGTTCACAACTATTTAATGATCGAGATTTCTCAAAGGAAAGTGTAGTTATGAATGTCCTACACAGGAAAATCTCCCAGTGGAACTCACAATCAACCATGTAACACAAAAGTGTATTAAACCTGGTTTCAGCACTTCTTGTGCTCCCAAAGCTATTCAGTGTAATGTAAGTGAAGTGTTTCCCATTCACATTGCAAGTCATAGAAAATTGCCCTACACAACATTTGGTAGTCATGGACTCCTTGCTTTGCTGCTGTTATCTTCAACACATGTAGAAATTGTTTTGGGGGAAAGATAGGCCAATAAATGTGATCTTGTTTGTTTGGTTGGTTGGTTTTTTTTTTACATAATGCTCATTAGATGCCTTTTTGAGATTAATCTAAGAATGTTGCTCTTGCAGTCAACCAGATAAGGCTTCTTTTTTTTGAGGGGGAAGGGAAGGATGGGATGTCTAAAATTTTTTTTGGCTAGAGCAGCACTGATCCTTTATGCAATTGAGCCTTTGTTCTTAAAATAAACACATAAACTTGGCTTAAAATAAGAAGTAGTAGAATTTGTTTATTATTAGAATGCACTTGTGATTAGCAGAACCATTAACCAGCAGCTGTCCTTATGCACTGTGTGAGATGACCACACTTTCCCCACATATTTTGGAGGACAAGAATGACATGTGCTATGATGTTGAGGGTCTGACAAATGTTGAGGATGCCTTTTAAATTACATTTATTGCTCTGTGTTTCTCCAGCCAAAGAGGCACTGTCAGAAAGCAAGGAGACCCTGAGCAAGACAAAAAGCCTATGTCCAGTTATTTTTAACCTCTGAGCTTGCCTTCTTCTACCAGTGAAGTATAATTTGTGAAGTATAATTTCTTGGGATGGTGTTCTCTCAGAGAAAAAATACACAGAAAAGACCACTCAAGCAGATATGCGCATCTTTCTAAGAGTGTCTGTAGCAATGTGTACACCAGAGGTTGAAAACATTTTCCAGAGGGCAGTAATTCCTTCAAACTCTTGTATTTAAAGTTGTTTATGGCCTTTTCATGTCCCTTCAGATACTGCTCTAGAAGGGTCTGGTAGGAAAGCATGGTAGATTTTTCCATATTCTACCCTTGGTTTAAGACACTGGTCAGGCTGCCAAAAGGCCAAGTCAGTGACTGTCAGACTATGCCCCTGTTTGTTAAAGACTTATCAGAATCAGAATAACAGACTGGCTGAGGCTGGACCTCTGGGGGTCATCTGGTCCAATCCCTCTGCTCAACCAGGGCCACCAAGAGCCAGTTGTCCAGCACAATGTCCAAATGTCTTTTTAATATCTCTGAGGATGGAGACTCCACAACCCCCTAGGCAACATCTACAAGTGCTCAGTTTAAATGCCCACATTTGAAAAGAAAGTGTTTCCTGATGTTCAGAGGGAACCACCTGTGTTTCAGTTGTGCCCACGGCCTCTGGTCCAGCCAATTAAAGAGGGTGAAACACCTTGCAGTGAACCAAGCAGGCAGAAGCTCACACGTGCCAGTGTTCAACTGAAGTGCAAAACACAAGGCAGTCCCGGGCAAAATCTCAGGTTCATGTCACGGACAGAAAGATGTGTGTTGTAGTTCACACTGAATCATCCTCGGTGCCATCAATAACCCACCACCTACCACCTCTGTAACCCACCATAGTACTCCTGGTAGTTGAAAGCTCTACTCACAATAAACCTGCCTGGAACAACAGAACAAATATCAAACCGATGTCATTAGACTAATTAGCTACGAATCCAATTGGTCTCTAAAGGTAAGAGTGATTGCAAACAGGGAAATATCGCTGCTATGTAGATTTTAGGATGCAAATTTCTTGTGCAACACTGATCAGGAAAGAGTAGATTCAGGAAAAACAGAAAAACACAGGTTCACAAAAAGCAGTGCTGCCCATGGAAGCCAAATAGTGATTCTAGGAAAGGGTGTTTATCCAAAAGGTCACTCATGATTAAGGACATCCTGTGCTGAAGAGTGAGACAGCAACAGCAGCAGTGACAGATCTGGCCTTACATTAGGCTTTATAAATACACGGATGCAAGGAGGAGAGGAAAAATCTTAAATCGATCTTTTCCCCATATTCAGTACATGTACAGACCTCACATCGTGGCTTGACCTTCACTGGTCCTAAAACACTTGAAGTACATTACTTTTGGCAGCTCTACAGTGGGGTCAGCAACCTCCAGCAAGAGCCAGTAACAAAGAGCTCAGGTGCAATAACATCTTAAATCACCACAGCTGCTTGTTTGGTGTGCATGAGTCACAGGTCCAAGTGGATGAGTATAAAAACCTAAAGGTTAAATCTATATTAGTAAACCAAATAGTGTCAGGGCCATCAAGCCATCTGGAACAATCTGATGCATCCATAATATTAAACTCTCTTAACCTCTAGCACAGGACAGCTGCCTGCATGTTGCCTGCTGGCAATGGTCCCTGGCCTGAACTCACTCACAAGCCATACCTAGGAATTGTTTGGGAGGTTGTTAGTTGATCTAGGCCAAAAGCACACCAAGGACTGTTCTAACAATTGAATAGCACGGATGAGTAAATTCCAGTGCCTGTGCCCATGCCTTGACACTGTTTCATTTACCAGAGTACATGTACCCATAGCTTTCTGAATGTGTCACTAATCCATCTGGTGTCTCTAAGTATTTTGGTCTCTGAATTTAAATATTTGAAACGTATGTAGCCTGACAGTACCTCTTTACACACTCATAATTGGTGTGTTGGCATGCTGCACCCAAACTTTCCTCCATAAATATACATTTTTTGATGACTGCAAATGAATATATCTTTACTTGGAATAAAACCCTCCATGTCTGGTCAAGCCAAGCATACGTTCAGAACTGAAGCAGTTTGGAATGCACATCTGGAATGTGTGATGGTGTTAAGAGATCCTAAATACCAGAAGAGCAAGAAGTTGGGCTTCTGAAGCATGACACTTATATTTATTGCACAGGGTTTGATAACTTTTGGTTGTCAAACCTCTATGGACTCCACTGTGGTGTGAAATGTCTTGGTGCTTTTTAACCCATCAAATTTTGGTAAAATTCAGCAAGATCTCTGGTTCTGGTCCCACAAACTTGTGCCGAAGGCAGACTATTTGCACAACACTACTACTAGACTTGCCTGAAGATTTTTGCATTTACTACTAAGGGCACCACTGGTTTGAATATACTGCCTGTTCTACCCCTCACTGTTTCTATCTTTCCCATAGACAAGAGCATGGGGAATTAGAACTTACGGATAATAACTGCAGAAATCTGAAAATCTGCAAAACAAGCCCAAAACATAATTTTCCCCCTTTAAACTGCTGGCTTCTTCTTTGCTTTAACCTGCTTTCTTTCCAAATAAAACATGATTTTTTGGACCATTAACATGCAACATTCTTTGTTATCATTCAGTTAGTCCATTCTTATTACTGATCCCTGAGTAGATCTCAGTTCTTTAGATATGAAAAAAATAACCTTCCACAGAAAAGCCATGAGCCACAGATTGCTCCCCACCTCTCTGCAAGAAAGATTCGGGAGCAGGAAGTTCCTACCTTTTTCAATTTTTTTTCTCCCACTTATTTTGACAATGATTACTTTTAATGTGGTGTCAATAAATCCATTCAAACCTGGAGCAGTGTTGGCTTGCATAAACAAGAAAAATTTCAAAAATAACCTTTCTCCTGTAGAAGTTCCAATAAACAGAGTCATGTTATACTCAATAGTAATTATGAGGTGATCCCATAAATTATTGTACAGTGATTCGTGTTATTCTATAGACTTTAGGTCATACACTTCATTTCAAGCTGAAAGTGCTGCAAAGGATATATTAGGCTCTAGAGGAAACAGCGAAAGAATATAGTGTACACTTCATATTGGTATCACGGGAGACCTGGCTGTGAGAAAGCACTTTCCAGCAAAATATACTGAAATTACTGCAATGAACCTGAGCTGAAGAAGCAACTGCATGTTTCCCTACTGACTTGAGAGAGGGAGGACCTCAGCTTGTCAGCAGAAGCAGTGACTGGAATTAAATCTCTGTAAATTCTTTGTCTGTTCAGCACTAGACAGAAGATTAAACATAATAACATTAGCATGGTTTTGCTTCAGAACATGATTTATGACGATGTGACATAAAAATATGAGAATTGACATACTTCATTCTCTCATAAAATTTTCTTCAGTCTACCAGAAAGCACTTTCTGTAGGAGGCAAAGAGACCTACATTTCAGAGGTAGGAAACAAGCATGAGCAACTAAAAGTGAGCGAAGTGCCCTGCAAGCACTTTAAATCCAAGAAACCCAACTGGGACTACATTGGCCAAGGCACATATTCTATCCTTCTGATTTTTCTGAGCCATTTTTTCTGTGCCTAACCTGTATCTCCTAGAGAAATCGATATATATCTGTCAGGTCCTGAAGCAACTAGACAACCTCTGTTCAGCTGACTGACAAAAAAAACCAAACTGAGAATCAATCAAAGCTGGCAGGAGGAGGCAGGAAGCCATCTCTAACCTAAGAAATCTAGTTTGCCCATCTCAGTTTCTTTGATTTTGGAGTTTACTGATTCTGTGTTTTGCCTTTGATTTTAATTAGCAGCAGAGGGAAGTGTCTTGTTCCAGGAAAACATTTTTCTATTACAGAAGATGTGCAGGTGGCTCCATGACTGATCCTCTCTCTGCAGACACTGAGCACAACCAACCCTCCCTTTGCCTCCCAAATTCAGAACATTGAAAACAAGGCTTGTTTTCCACATCGGTTCTGCCTGGCCTGTCCCATCTGTGGGCTGCCCAGACATTGCTGGGATGAATTGGCTGCAAACCAGGTCAATGACTCCAACAGGACCAGTTTACCCCAGCTGGTATCTTTCTGGTTTTCTCACACATCTTATCACATCATTAACATTCTGGTGTCGAATATATGGCAGGGAAAGGGCTGCCCTAAGGATGGCACTTGAGGTGGGCTGTCCATCCAGCCTCACTCTTGCTTCCCACCCCACAGTGTGCAGAGCTCAGGAGGAGTGAGCTGTACTATCTTCCCTGCAACAGCAGGCATTTCTGAAGGGCAAAGGAATGCAGGAAGGCTGGATATTCTAAAACAGGGAGATCCCAAAGGTGTGGGAGATGGTAAAGGATCTGAAGCACAAGTCTTATGAGGAGCTGCTGAGGGAGCTGGAGGTTTTTAGCCTGAAGAAAAAGAGACTCGGCGGGGACCTTATTGCTCTGTGTACAACTCTCTGAAAAGGGGTTGTAGCCAGGGGGGATCAGCCTCTTCTCCCAAATAACAAGCAATGGGCAAGAGGAAATGGCCTCAAGTTGCATGAGGGAACATTTAGGTTGGCTATTAGGAAAAAATTTCTTCACAGAAGGGTTGTCAAGCCCTGAAACAGGCTGCCCAAGGAAATAGTTGAGTCACCATCCCTGGAGGATTTTAAAAGACATTTAGATGTGGCACTTAGGGACATGTTAATGGTGGACTTGGCAGTGTCAGGTTGATGGTTGGACTTGATGATCTTAAAGGTCTTTTCAAACCTCAATGATTCTATGATTCATTGCTTCCAGACAGATTTACTCTTCCCACTTCAGAAGGTCAATGGGTTCAGGGCAGGTGTGAGAGCTGCTGCACAAAACAGCCAAAGGGCTATATAGTGCACCTTTCAGTGTGTGGTCGCACCAAATATTTTTGCATGGACTTTCAAGTTGGCCCTAAAATGGTTTCCAAAACAAGGTCAAGTGAATGCATTAGAAACCACTGCTGCCATCATTAAAAGAATAAACAGCATCAAAACATTAAAAGCGTGGGGTAAAATGTGCCATATGTTCCTGCTGTAACAAAATCCAGCCTTACCTCTAGGGCTTTATTAGCCCGAAAGATCCAGGCAGCACGCGGAACGCCTTGGCCGAAATGCAATGGTCAGTCAGATGATGGCACTGCAGACCCAGGTCCACCAGCTGCCTCCTGCACTCATTAAAACTTCTTCTTGGCCGTTCATTATTCTGTTTTCATTCTCCATCCCCGTTTTCCCCTGGTTACCTGGTTGGAAACTGTACCCCCTGATAATTCATACCCTGGCGCAGACAGCCCATGGCAAACGTTGCTAAGAGAGGGAATGCCACCTGTTAAGAATCCATGGTTTGGGGATGCAGTGAAGTGTGCTCCTTTCCCACACTAGTATTTTAAAAGGTTATAGATCATGTGTGCATAATAGGCAGAACATTAGGTCACTTGTCTCACTTACAACAATAATCCATTTTGATATGGGTCAGGTTGACACAAAGGGTCCACCCATACCAGATCTATTGACGAAACTGATCCCTTTCCCCCAAACTAATGAAATTTTCAACTAATGGGTACTTAAGTTAATAAAGTGTGCCACACATCTGCTAGAAGCCATTTGTAAAATAAAGCACTGGAGTTCAATTTTGAGAACACTGACATAATGTTTGAGTGGCATCCCACAGGGACTCAGCATGGCAGCAAATTAAGGAGAGTAACACAATAAACGTGTGAGAAATAACGTTAGTATATAAACAGTAAGTAGGAGCTTCTCTTTCTTTAAAGGAAGCGTAATACTACTTGGGGTCCACACCATCACTAATGAATTGAACGGGACAAATCCTGACCTCCCCTCACAGCAAATGAGCATTTGAACAATGACTTCAATAGGACTAGGATTTAACCTGGGGAATTATTTTGACGGAAATTGGCAACAAGCTGGTTCTTATAGCTAAAATGTATCTTTTCACTGAACTTGTGCATGACTCAAACTCTCCACTACATTTTGTCCTTTTTTTTTTAATTTTTTTTTTTTTTTTTTTTAGGGAAATTGAAGGGAAAAAACATTTTAGCAGAGCCCAACAGATTTAATTTTTAGTTCCTGAAGTTACGTCGTTTGATACAATCCAAGCTAAATGTTTCTCAGCAGCAACAAAGCTCTCCTTTTCTCCAGCCCTGGGGATAAAATACAGGAATCATTCTAGAATATCAGCTGAATTTTAATAGTCCTCTTTCCTATGCCACTCACTGCAAGCCAAGGAGCAGCATGGAGTATCAGTGACTGACTGATCATCATGAGTGGCATTGCCCTTTTTAAAAAAGGTACTTTTCAAACATTGCATTGTTATAGTTGGCCAACATTTTTACAGGAAAAACATTTTTGATTTCAAAATTACATTGAAAAATGAAAAACAAGCAAGTTTTGACAGTATCACTCATAATCAATTTCCTTTTTAAAAAGGTAAAACGCCATCCGAAAGAACTCAACAGATTTTTTTTTTTTTAACAAGGAAAAATAATCTTTTTGTAGTACTTCTGTCATATTTTGAAGAGGAAAGATTGCTACATCAGTAAAGCTAGGATTTGAATTCAGAAACACTGAGAAGGATTTACAGCTCTATTTACAAGTTACTCTTTTTCTCAGAGTTTTTATAGAGAAGAGATATGTTGATCTTATAAAAAAGACCTTTAAATCTCCTTGTTAGTGTATTCCTGAAGCAGTTTTTCGGTTAAATGGGCAGTTGCCAAGTGATGTGAAAAGGTTATACTGAAGAATTAGCAGAGTTTATGCCTTGACTTTGCTACATATTTATTGTCCTTTTGCAGACAGGATGAAACCTGGCCACAGACAAGACCTCCAGGCCTGCTTTTGCTTTGCAGAGCCCACAGTTCAAAGTGCTGTTAAACTGTGATTGCATTTACAACAAACATTGAACATAATTCAATCTATGTTTTTCACTAATAAAGCCCCACCATTTTTAAACTTATTCATTCATATCTTAATAGATTACCATTGTAAACATGCTGCTTTCCCTCTTTTCCGTCACTTGTCCTCCATTTCAGCTTTTACTTTTGGAAAACAGGAAACAAATACTGATCCAAGTTCATGGGCCAAGCCTAAATCTGGCCTTAATCTAAATGTGGTTGGAGTACCCTAAACCACCCCACACTGGAACAGTCACTCTCATCCCTCAATGCATACATGTGTTGTTCCAAGAATAATGTTTCTCACAATATTCCTAAGATTTCAACACTGAGTTAATTGTCTTTTGCAGCACTTATATGGCAGGTGGGGGAAGGAATAGATGGGGATGTGCAGAGGAATATTCCACTTGAACATCACTGCTGTGAGACTTTTTTTCCAAGCTGGTTCACTCCAGGATATGTTCATGCAATAATGCTCTTTCCCAAAGCAGACCATTTCTCTCTTCCTCATCTTATAGCAAGCAGACCATTTCTCTCTTCCTCATCTTATAGCATGCAAATGCGTGGAAGCCTTCTCAGTGACTGCAGTGGGGTTTGAACTGCATCCTGCTTTACTCAATAAAAATAACTCAGGTGGGCTGAGGCATCTGTTGTGTCTGCATGGCAGCTGAGTGGTTGATTGGGTGAGTGGATTCAGAGTGAAGTTTAACTTTGGGCAGGGCCACATCCACGCCGTCTTGGGTCACTCAGCTGCTAATCTCACCTATTTTATCCAGCTTTCAAATATCATCACCCTGTGGGTCTGTCTCTGCAGGTGTGAGTGTTTGTCAGTGCAAACTGCTGGATATGTGTTTTACTGAACCCCTCAGAATCTGAATTTGTCAACTTTGAGTCATCTGGCAATTGAAGAGGCTCAAATCTGAAAGATCAGCTCCCACTTTCTCCCATTTCTGATTCAGACCTCCATTGGTTTTAGCTGATTTGTACTATTAAAAACGAGAAAAGAAGCCACCCTACAGGTTACAGTTCTTCTCTCTATGAAGGTGTGACTTTAGCTGGTGTCTTTGGAGATGCTGTAACTAAGGACATGGTGGGACTGCTCTTTACCTATTTAGACTGATCCTGGCACCTAAAGAAACGGAAAGTAATCTTCCATCCCAGGCTGCAGAGTCAGCAGGTTAAGCTTGAGCAAAATCTTCATTAAACTGCCAGCAGAGCTGTTAAAAAAAAAAAAAGGAAACCTTCTCTATTTCAAATGTTTTCATTTTGAAGTATTCCTCTTTTCAATTTTCTTGATTCTTCCCCATCTTTATAATTCAAAAAGCATTATGGGAACAGCCACCAACATTTTTCATTTATCAAATACAGGGATTTTGACACATGATATATTTTAACATAAATTTCCTTATGCTTTCTATAAAAAATGTATTTAAGTAATACTGAGGAGATCACAATTATTTCCTGGTCAAAACTCATGCCAAAAAGTCTACTTGCCTGTGCTATCATTTGGAAGGAATAAATTGCCATCATATTTATTATCAACTTTTCCTTTTTAGGGAAACACCTGCAAAATCCGCACAGGGAAATCTGGCAGCACTCCACTTCAGCCTCCTTATGTCTCTGTGTTACTCTTACAGCCTGAGGTTAAATTCTGCTGGCAACACACATTTATGTTCTGGAAGCAATTTTTTGTTAACACCTATGGTAGCCTTTAGCATTAAGTTACTTAACATGACAATTAGTAGAAATCACAGGAGTGGTGCTCTCTTTTATGTCAAATTCCTACCACAAAACCAAAAAGGGAATTAGCTGCATCAAATGAAGAGAAGAAACATCACCTAAGTATTGTTTGGAATGAGGGGGGGAAAGTGTCAGAGTCCATGAATTCTGTTATACATTTGTTTGTGCTAATGATTTTATGAATAATGCTTAGACTTTCCATATGCTGCATATATATCAGTGCACATTTTAAAACAGAACTAAAATTTCTTTTTAGTCCTTCCTTTCTCCAAGGTCAGTAAGTTTTTGCATATCTGCAATTTTGACTTGGTCCCTATACCTTCACACAGTTTTTCTTCTGAAAGGTCACATTTTTCCAATCAAAGAATATTTGCTATGAGCTTAGAAACAGAACCTTAGGTGCCTCCTAGCAGAAAATTATGGTTTCATGCTCAGCTCTCACCTCTCTGGACAAATGAGGTATGAACACTAGACACCCAAGAAGTGATAATTTTCATGTGCTCTTGAAAATTTGTCCCCTGCACATTGAATCAAGTGGAATTTCAGAGCACTAACTGTGCAGTATCAATAGCATACACTGCAGACTTCTGGAGTATTTTCAATTGCCACACTGCCAACAGAAGGAGAAATCCCTCTGCAAGCCCATTCCATGTACTTGGCCTGTCACCTTGGCATACAAAGCTGCTTGAAGCAACTGTCTTTCAAAGTACGTGGTCACGATGTACCACTGCACAGAGCAAGAGAGGAACCTGGATTAGAGATTTTTAAGGGTAAAGTTTCAACTTTAAATTATCAGCCTGTTTATGCAGGAGAGGCATAAGCAAATTGGAAATGGGAAAGATGATGAGTTCAAGGGATCAGTAGCTGGACCCCGTGAGGCAAGCATGGCCCTGACCCTCAAAGACATCTTGGTACCTAAATATCTTTGCAAATTTTCACCTCAGCATCAACACAGAAAGACAGAATCTGTGCTGCAAATAGGATTAATGCACAAATTTCCTAATTAGACATGTATATTTCTAATAAGAAATGTCACATTTCTTGGAGAAGAGCAGAGGGACAGACACATCCAGCTGCAGGGGGAAGTGGAACCAGATTGTGCAACAGCATCCGCAAAATCCATCTGTAATTGTCATCTTCCTGGTGGGCCACACCGTCAAGCATCTCCAAGGTCTGTCATGGTCTCTTTGCTCTATGGCAAGTAAGGATATTCATCAAAAAGCTCCAGGTTCCCAGCTCTCACACATGGGTGGCTCAGCTTGGGAGTGAAAGGATACAACTGTATTGGAACATAGCCACATTATAAATCCAGCAAGGGAAGGGATTTTGTAATAAACAGGGAATATCAGAGACAAATGAGAAATAAAAAAGTAAAGAGCCCCCTCCAGTGTCACCACATACGTGATTAATGAGACTTAAGGAATTCACCAATAGACTCTCCAAGCAACTGAGTTCTCTTTCAATGGTATGCAGTCAGGTTGTATTTGTATTCAGAAATCCCAGCTGTATTCAATACCCAGGACTTTTCCATATATGTGAAAAGAATTACACGCAACTCAGCTAAGAAAAAAAGGAATTGCCATTCAAACTCAGGATATTTTTAAGGCCAGGATATTGCAATGGGCATTTTTACTATCTGCCAGTTTCTCCTCTGCTTCTTTAAGTAGAATGGAGGGAAATTGGAAAGAGATGAAGTTATCAAAAAGTTGTAAGTTTACAGTGGTGTTCAGACAATCTCCATTTGGACAGTACAAAACGAAATTAATGTACTTTTCAAAGAACAAAATACAAATACAGTGTGGTGAAAAATGAAGACAAGGGGGCTCTGTCTGCCTGACTTTTGTCTTGGTATCTAACTTGCATGCTTACCTTCTCCTTGAACCTGATCTCACTGTCAGTGGAAAGAAGACACACTTTCCCCGGGTACTTTATTTTTCAGACTGTTGGCTTCAGATCTGAAAAGTCCCCTGTGCATCTTGCACATTGGTCATCTTTCCATGTGTTGGAGGCCACACACTGGGTCTTTGAGATTGTGGCAGTGAGACGGAAGACTAATCGACTTCACATCTGTAAAAGACTTAAGGAGAGAAACCTGAATAAATATTTCAAGGGGTGGATAAAGTAGCATTTATACAATTCTGGTCCATTTCTAATACCCACTGAGATCCCTGGCTGTTTCATTGTGAAGCCAGAAGTGAACGAAAGCTGAGCTCCTTTCCCATTCATAGTTGTTCTGTCTCTATTTAAAACAATATTTTGAAACATTTAAACCATATGGTCTCTTTATAGGTAGTTTACATTTTTCTGCAGTCAAAAATGTATCGATAGCTCCTTATTAACTGACAATATGATATGGTCATAATATATTAATAGTTAAGAATTAACATGTAAACTAGAAATAATGCCTAGCCTAAAAATCTAGATTCTACATCCTAGGATAATCCAGAAAGGGCTACGGTGGTTGTATGTGGTTTGGATGGAATGTTCTACAAGGAACAATTATGTTTAGTCTGGCAAAGATTCACTTGAAAAGTGGCTTAATGATAGTATACAAAACACAGACAACTGAAATCTGGAGAAAAGACAGAGGTATTAGAGAACCTAATTTCTTCAAATACTGTAAGATGATTAAAGTAAAGAAAACAACCAGATCTTATTCTAACAGACAACTGCTGGTCTTGTATAGCCCTTTAGCCTTTTAAAAATAACCAGGAGAATTGCAGAACAATTAGTAGAACAAATATTTGTTCTTACGAAAAGCATATTGAATAGATTTGGAACACAGGATGCAAGTAATTATTAGAATCAAAATAGGCTAATGTTCTCCGATGCTATTTGTAAAGCAATTTGAGTTTCACTATTAGAATGTGTATTTAACATATCATTTTGAATCTCATTACATGCTATTTGGACTAAGCTTAATAGGATTATTATTTTTGGCATTCATGGTCATGCAATATCCATAAACAATATTTCTGAACCCTTTAATACAAGAAACAGACATATGGTGTCAAGAAATGAGCAGGCTTTCGACATTTTTAACAGCACACTTATAACACGCTTTCAATTCTTCTATTTCTAGGAATATTTGTGAATGTGTCACTGTTAAAGTACTACTCATCTGTCTCTTTGCTTGCCTATTCTGTTGTCTACAGATCAGAATAACTATGGCTTGATTAAAACCTTTTTGTATTATTTACAGCCCCCAGTAATGGTTCATTCTGAATTTTTCTTCTAGCACATTTCTGGAGAATTACTTAATGTTTATGAGGTGATAGAGAAAAAATGTTAGCACTTATCATGTTCTAAAAGTACAAGAAAAGGAAACAGTATAAATTTTATTTCCCACATATGAGAAATTAAATTGTCTGTCCACACACCTAACGTGTTTGCCAAAGTGCACTGCAAAGTCTCCGTGACTGGCAGCAGTTGCACCTCAGTGTCTGCACAAGGAAATGTCCTTGAGGCCCTTAAGACCCACCCTGAGTAGCCCAAAACCAGAAGAAAGTGAAAGCTGCCCTGCACTTCAGACAAGAAACCACCATGCAGGTAGCAGCAACAAAGCTTAGTGTTCTTCCTATTCATCTTTTGGAGGTCACATCCATCACATATCCGTCTGGTTGATGTCCATCACATGTTGATGTTACAAAGGATCCCTGAGCTTCAAGAGGAACATTTATGAATGGATATGCACAGGGAATCCCGGAATGGTCCTGGTCAGAAGGACCCTTTAAAGACCATTTAGTCCAACCCTCCTGGCATAAGCAAGGACACCTTACACTAGACCAGGTTACAAAGCCCTGTCCCTCCTTACCTTGACTATTTCCAATAATGGGACATCCCCAACTTCTCTGGGCAATTTGTTCATGTCTAACCACCCTCAAGGGCAAAAAACTTCTTTATGTCCAAACTAAACCCACTCTTTACCAGTTTAAAACCATTTTCCCTTGTCCTGCCACTACAGGCCTTGGTAAAAAGGCTCCACCATCTTTCTTATAAGCCCTTTTTATATAATAACAGGCCACAATAAGGTCTTCTCCAAGCCTTCTCTAAAACTTTTAAAGCTAGATTTCTCCATACCCCACCAATCTCTGCTTGGTCTCCATCACCCACCCAGTATGACCTCTTTTGAGAAAGGCTGAAAAATCCCTTCTGTCACTTGCTTCTGCATTGTGACAAATATCTAACACAGCCAGCTGGAATCTGCCATGTTTCACTGGAGATGCCAAAGGAGAACACAGAACTTGGACAGAATAATTTTATAATATGTCAGCAATAAATGTTTAGTGGCTTGATCCCTGTGCATTCAGTCATGATTGCCCTGATAACATGTTCTGAAGGGAGGGATTGAGTCTTCTGAAGGAGGTCAGATGGAGCCCTCTTTATGAGGGGTTGAATTTTTGCTTTTGTTATCGATGTTATTTAATTCGATGTTATGTTTGTGGTATCCACAAATATCTGTCAATTGATTCTGCATGGGAGATGAAAGGGATATGCATGAGAATATGGTGATTTTAACCATTAATATGGAGTCAGCAAGAAATTCATAAGAGGAATAGAAAACACCTCAGTAAATAGTTGCTGCTGCCTGATATAATGTATATCAAACCCATCCAAGTGATTGTCTTTTTTTCCTTTAATCTAGCCTTGACTGAGTCTTTGTGCTAAATTACAAGCTCTTTGGGAGAGGGACTGTGCAAATGTTTAAGGAACACCTACTGCAAGAGGGTCACAATTATGACTTGGCAGCATGTAAGAAATAATGAAGAAAAGAAGAATGAGAATCGGGCTCTTGAAATGGCATTGTTCAACCTTCAGTATCCCACAAAGATACAATTGAAAGCAACTAAATAGCAGGCTTAGTCCCACAGGTCTGAAAGAATTCCTGAAAGAATTTCCAGCCTCTTCAAAACAACAAAGGAAGCTGCCAGTCTGGCACGTAAGGATAGATTGGTGCCTGGTGGAAATAAATTCCTCGTCTGAGGCAAACATTTCAATTATATAGCAGGAAATCCTATAGCAAAGGAGTTTCTGTCACATTCAGGAAGATTAGGAGGGCTTGGCTCTCCTCCTCGCACAGCAGAGAATGCTAAGAACATTTCTCTGGCTCCCCAGAGCAAGGAAAATGATGATACTGTTAATTTACTCCCTCTCGTCCTTAAACAGGTCCTGTGATACGAGATTGGGCCCAGTCTCAATGAAGTGTATGTGAAACTGTGTGCAACTAAACTGGAAGCAGTGGGAAGAGGTGCCATCTCCTCCAGAACTGCAGGAGCCAGCCTGCAATTAAGCAACCAGAAACTGGCCAAGCAATTTATTGTTTCCCAGTTTATTAATATATCGTCCAAGATCAAAGCTTTGCAGCAAATGTTGTTTTCATCAGAAAATTTTAATTGTTTTATACCAATATTTAGGCTTTTATAATTCAGTGCAATCTTTCAATTACATTTTTTAAAGTGTGTAATTTTAACTTATTGTTGTATTTCAACACAGTGAAAAACAGTGAAATATTAAGAATTACCACTTAACTATGTTGTGCTTAGTTCAAGCTTTTGTTTCACATCTGAGAAATCCGTTTCAAAACTGAGTGCTAACTCATTCAGTAACTCATTGGGTTCATGGATTTCCTCATGTGATTTTGGGAAGCATTTCATTATTTGAAAGATTCCTTTTCCAACACTGTTTTGGCATAAATTTGCTTAACTAAATATGATGGAAACCAAGGGAAAAAGTAGATCATAGGTTATGAGATTTTCAGACAAAACGAGGACATGGTGATGATCTGTCTCCTTGCAAATTTGGGGCAGCATGAGGGAAAAAGGACAAAGATGCAAAAATCAGAATAAAGACAGTGTTTGCAATGATTTACTTCTCTTTTTCCATTCACACTAAAACTGGAGATAAGTCAGAAAAGGTATCTGATCATTACTATGGAAAATCTGTAATCAAGCTTGTTATTAAATACAATTTTTTTTTCTTCTGAATGAGAGCAGGATAGTGCTTATAGGAATTGTTTCAATATGAAGTGCTTGCCTATAAACAGTTTTGTACCACTGTGACTAAATCGACAGAAAATTACGCCCAGTAGAACTGGTGCAGCCCCACAGTGTAAAAGGAGATCTCTTGATGTGTGTCTAATGCTGTTCATGCTGCAGGGAATTTTAACTGGAGGGTTTTGTCTGTGTATCTGTCTGTTCACCCAGTAGGTGCCTTCATGGCTGTTGGTCCACACAAACTCCCATGTCCTGGCACTGCTACTCCCACTCAGAGCTGCAGCACATCATACAGCGAGGCTGGGAAAGGGGCTGCCACAATGTCAATGTGTCTGCCACCTCTGTCCTCTCTTCACCTGAGTCCTCAAGGGACCTTATTCCAAGTGCAAATGGACAAGTGATACTGAAGGGACCAGATTTATTCTGTATCTCTGCAAGGTGAGATTTTTAGCTCCGCTCTCAATCAAACTCTTCTTTCAGCTTTCAGGGTGCTGGTTTGGAGGAGGCAGAGAAATGGAAATTTGGGGAATATATCCTGCTGTTAATACTAATTTAAATGACCTAAGGAGAAGAAGAGCAGATACAAAGGAAGTAGAAATGTTGATCAGAAGGAGAAAGGCTTTGGCATGCACATGAATGTGATTAAAGCAGCTTTTATCCTGTGCATAAATACTTAGAATATTTTTGCTTAGAAACTTAAGAAGGCAAAAAAAAATCATTAAAATTGATTTTGAAATAACATTCATATTACACAAAGTGTATAAACCTTAATAACCTCCTCATATCAAACCTGTTTTGTCAAAGAAACCTTTCAGAGGTAATAGAGTCCCCATAACAATGAACATATCGCTGCATGAGAGAAAAGTATCCCATTTATGGAAAACTTTTGGAAAGTCAGTCTACACTCTCTGCCTGGTGAAATGCTGCCATAGCACTTGAGAAACAAGGAGACATGCAGAGAGTCAAGCGTGAAGGAGATGGATGGCTCAAGGTTGGTTCCCAGGGACAGATTGCAATAATAACACTGAACTGTCCCCACTGACAGTGATCACAGTGTGCCCATTGGGTCTGCTCAGGAGACAGGTGATGCTGTACTGAGGGTAAACACAGCCTGAACAACTCGGGCTAACCCTCAGTAAAAAAAACCCCAGCTAATACATCAGAAATCCAGGATCCTGAGTTTTATGTATGTTGGTAATATAGGAAAAAGCCAAACCATGCAGCTGCCAAAAGGCATAAAATAGAAATCACAGTTTGCTGAGCAGTCAGGACTATTTTCACATTTTAGCCTTTGTTACAGAAACCCCTTCCTTACCATGTTTCTCTAGATTAAAAAGCAGGGTTTCGTCCATGAGGAATGTTTTTCTTACAGGCTAGACACTGTTCCAGCTCCACTCCACCTGAGCCATCCTGATGAATTCATGGGACATTAGAATCAGTTCCACAACCACAACTGGGCATGAAACTCATAGATTCATAGAGTCATTCAGATTGGGTCGACCTAACACTGCCAGGTCCACCACTAAATTGTGTCCCCAAATGCCACATATACACATCTTTAAAATACTTCCTGGGACAGTGACTCCACCACTTCACTGGGCAGCCTTTTCAAATACCTGACCACCCTTTCATGAAGAACTTTTTCCTGTTATCCAACCTAAACAACTTGTAATCCAATCTAGTGCAACTTGAGGCCATTTTGCATCATCCTGTCACTTATTACCTGGGAGAAGAGACCAACCCACACCTCTACACAACCTCCTTTCAGGTAGTTGTAGAGAGAGAAGTTCCCTCCTCAACCTCTCTTCCTCCAGGCTAAACACCCCCAACTTCCTCAGCTGCTCCTCCTCAGACTTGTGCTCCAGATCCCTCACAGCTACATTGCCCTTCTTTGAACTCACCCCAGCACCTTTGGACACACTAGAGCACCTGAATGATCATATCATGGTCTGAATCAGAAAAAAATTATAGCCAGAAATAAAGGTGTATTTCACCCAAAATAATTTTTTCTAGCCTTTACTACATCCATCATCCATCCTCACACAGGCTTATTTTCTGAGGACTACTTGTAGCCTACTTGTACACACTAAGCCAATATATTTGCTCCTCCTACTCCTCGTTGAAATTCACACACAGAGAGTGAGTTCCCAAAAGCCTTCATAAATAATGAAGAAGGTGAAAAAGTGAGTTCATCTTAAGATCTGCCTCCCTGTTCCCATGAGGGGAAATTACACCTTGCTGGTTAAGGAGGTTTAGAGTAAGTAAATGTAACTTGTATTCTGCTTGTCATGGATAAGATCTTGAAAATTATAGCACCCAGAGGGTCAACTCTTCTTGCTTGAAGGAGACACCATGGAATCTGTGGCAAGTTGCTATTTTTCAACAAATTTTTGTTTTGGCATTGGTTTCTTTGGTATTTTCTTTTGTTTGTTGGTTTGGGGTTTTTGCATGTTTATTTTTTCTTTTGTTAAACTCAGATAATGATCTATTGGAAGCTAGAACTAGGGAGCCTCTCAAAACACTATTCTGTAGATAAATGAAATATTTTGAGAAGTTAGGCCTATTTATGTAAAATATTTATTTCAATAGAATGTTTGCTCAGGTTTTCAAAAACAGAAATATGTTTGTTGATCCATAGAAAGGATTTGTCATGTTGGTTCCAAAAGAAGAAAGCTCCAATTTGGTTAAGCTGGTATAACTTGGTCAGAAAGCTGCTCTAGAGTCTGGCATCAAGTATTCTGAATTTCCATTTCACAGACTGATTTTGGAAGAACAGAACCTGGAAATAGGATGTTGCATTGAGAATTTCTTATAAGCCAATAAAAAATGATCAAATCAATGACTCTATAATTTATGTAACTTTTTTAAGCAGAGGGAGACAAAAAGAAATCAGAATAAAGACTGGGTTTTAGTTAAATATGCCTCCCTACCTGTTACCTCAGATCAAGCATCTGATGTCAGACATTTAGCTTCAGCAACCAAGTCAGGGGAGCCTATAAGTTGTTGTTTTTTTTTTCTGTGGCCTTTGGATGGGGAGAAGGTTCCAAAGCATGGAGCAGCTTCTGGATTGTCCTGTGGAAGGGTCTTTTTAAATTACACTTGGGGTTGTGGAGGCTTCTAGTTTTTAAATGGCTCTGAATACCCAAGATGGATCTAGGTTGCAGAACTCAGAGTAGCATTTGAAATGTCATCCTCATTTCAAAATTGCCAATATTATAAATCAAAATAAATAGAAATTGTTCTTTTCAGTTCTCAAAAGCCTCTTAGCCTTTGAGCTCATACAGGTTTTGCTCTGCCAAAAACTAACTGAGAGCTCAAGCCGGCAGTCAGCAGCTGAACAAGTTATCACACATGACTATCACTAGTTATGTGTGGTTAATATGATTCCACCTCTCCACCAATACACTTCTGGTAATGAGGATCTACACCATCAAGCACAAAAATGCAGACAATCTTACTGCTTTACGTGATTTTCACCTTTCCATCATTCTTACTCTACAGTTATATTCAGCCAGTACATGGCTTGCAAATAGAGCTTAAACCAACTATTAAATATATATAATTCATAACATTGTTTAAATAAACTGCAGTTGGGTTGCCAGGTGACAAATATGCACACAGA
The DNA here is from genome assembly GCA_013398175.1 of Climacteris rufus. NCBI lineage: Eukaryota > Metazoa > Chordata > Aves > Passeriformes > Climacteridae > Climacteris > Climacteris rufus. The sequence continues at coordinate 302,042 of VZRZ01007768.1, forward strand.
GATGTATACAAGCTCTATATATAATAAAAGAAAGTGATGCCAACTTAATTTTTAATCTCTCTGACTGCGTATTAACAACAACAAAAGATTATTTTGAAGGTACAGTCACTTCTTAATAGTTCATCAGCATTCATGGATGGTTACCCTGCTGTATTGCTAGGGACTTTTCTTTTTTTCCTGGCATCTGATGGAATGAGTATCTTATTGACATTTATGAGGCAACTTTTCTTTTCCTCACCTAAAACTGTCTTTCCATTCAGGGTCGACCATGCCAAAATACACACCTGATTTATGTGGTGGATTTGTTGCAGCACAATTGTCACTACACATAGTCATAAATGATGCAAGAAACCCATTAATACCTCTAAATCAGCATTCAAAGCTGTTTATTTAGATGTAGCCAAAGCCATGAGGTGTCTGGATAGATCCCAACCTGGACAATGAGTTCAGCCATAGCTCTGCCAAAAACAAGCTACTTTTTTTTCTTTCAGGTGCTTGTCTACCACAGAAATTACTTAACAGCTCAGCTGTCGTTCAGTAACGTTAGGAAAACGTCCCAGTTTCTTTAGCCCTTGTCTGCAGACTGTGGATGGCACCAGCTCAGTCCATCAAAGGAGTGGGGTGAGATTTTCCACTGTGCTCGTTTCACTGCACTGGTGTGTAATTGCGTTCAGAGGAAAATAAATCTTTCTAGAATGATCATGGAGCTCAACAACTTTTAATCCAGCAGAGCACGCTGGCATCGCCTACTTATATAATAAATACATGTCTAATAAATAAATGTCTAAAGGAGGCTTCATGGCAATAGAATCCCATTAACAGAGGTCAGGGTTTTACATCAAGGCCTGTTGGAGCCCTCTCCAAAGCAGTAGGCTGCTTTTCAGGTCTACTGTGGAGGTTTTGCTTTCTTATACAAGCGAATGTGGTTCACCTCAAGGGAAAAGAAAACAGATCATTTGATGGTTCACAGTAGGCCTGCACACCACACTGCGAACCGTGAAGGGCCCATGGAAATACGCTGGGTGGAAGGCACCACAGTCCAATCCAGCAGACCTTTGCCTGGAGCCAGCTCTGGGGACCAAGTTCTTCAGAGGATAATAAAATGGTGATGGAAAATGCAAAAACAAAATGTAGAAAGATTAATTAAATAAAGGGCATCCTTCCAAAAGAACTGTAACAACTCTGTGAAATGTGTTTTCAACACCACAATACTCCTTCTCTGTTTTGTTTCACAGCAAAACCATTACATGTAAGTGTTGCCTTTGAAACGCCAGGGAAAGACACTGATGAATGTTACACAGCAGACCAAAGGCTGCCAAAACTAACTGATTTCTGTTTAGAGACCCTAAGAGTGAAATCTCTGTGAAGTAGCAGAGCTTGAGGAGTAATTAGCTACAACCATAACAAAACAGTGAGCTACTCACCACTCAAATATCCATGACTTCTCTGTTGTTAAAAGTGACATTGATCTTGCAGGTTGCAGAGAATGAGCTGTCCATGAAAAGAATTGCTTAGCAGGACAATAACCAAATGAGTAAGATGCAAAAAGATCATTTGTTAAGATAAAAATTAAATTGTCATTATTAGTAAGCACCAATGTACCTGTTCCCACCTTTTAAATCCTTAAGGGAAAATTAATGTAAATACAATCTCACTTACGCTGGTGGACACACACCAGAGATAACTGCCTCCCAGCCTGTCATTTCATCATTTCATCACCAATGGTTAACTCAGGCATTGGTTTGGTGTTTTTTGCACTTTAAGTAGCTAGGCAAAAGGAATTTTCTTATAATGTTCCTTTATACCTTTCTTTTGCTAATATATTGTTAGTTTTGCCTTAAAAAAAGGAAAGTAAGCAATCACCAGAAGTCCAGTCTGCATATCAAAGGAAGTGGCATTCATTTTCTGTGCTTTCTGCATCTGCCATGTGCAATGGCAGAGTGAAGTAGTGATCGATGGTTCACAGTGGTGTCCCACATTGGCTGGGATCAATAATATTACATTTCTAATAAAGCACCCCAGAAATACCTTACAAAACCTCATAAAACCCAGTAACACCTTTTTGGTTCTTCAGGGACAAAGATAAATAGGCTAGAACACAAAAAGAAACATTTTCATAATATAATCACAAATTAAGAATAATTATTCTCTAGAAACATAAGGGTTTCTTTTTTCTCTGCGTTTGCACTGTTTTATTGATTATTTTCTCTACAAAATTGTTTGTAGGCTGACAAGGAACTGCTCTTCCCTTTCAGAATAATTGATTGATTGAAAGTAATGCTAAAATAAAAAATTTAATAAATCTGAAATTTAAACTCAATATAATTGTGAATTGAATAAATGAAGTCCACATTGAATAAAGTAATGAGGATCAGATATTTTGATATGACTGATCATGATGTTTCCCTAACTTTCAGTCAAACAAAACCTCACAAAAGAATACCTTTAAACTCTGCAGAAACCCAGTGTGAGATTTCTTAACTCTCATACAGATTTTTTCCCAAAGACTTCTAAGGGAGACACCATAAAAATCACAAAAATAGCCAGATCTATTTAAGTTGTCACAGGCTTTTTGTAGAGACGAAAATCTAACAGCAAGGCAGCATTTTATTGAATTTAGTCTACTTTTTATTGGACATATTTCAGCCAATTGCCATTTTGACTATCCTGGCCACCCTTTTGAGAATTCAGTTTTTCTGTAATTTCAACACATCAAGAGAGCAAACTTGGAAAAATGCCTTTCCCACCAAAACTACCCACAAATTGCAGAATCAACACTGAACTATTTTGTAGTGATTATTCCAGCGACAGGATTTGAACTTAACATCCTCTGATCCGGGGGACTGAGATAATTTATTCACTCTTTATGAAAATAAAACCCAGCAACGTCCAAAGGAATTACCCTCTTCTGTAGGCTGAAACAATTATATAAAATGGTTTCCTTGTCAGCCACGGGAACAGTAGTCCTTTTGACATCACCATTTTTTCTAATGCTGTCAAACATCAGTCTAAATGGCAATATTAGGATTTAGCACTAGAGCCTCAGACTTACTGACTTAAAAGTGTCAGTATTACTGCGTGATTTAGTTAAAGCATCATCTTTCTTTCTGAACTATTATTCTGTTTTATATCCCTGTTATTTGTGCACTGTGACTTCCCCAAGAAAATGCATTAAAATCCAGGTTTCAGAAAAGTCTGGTTTTGGTCATTTTGAAGTGGAAAGAGGCTTTTGTGCCCTACCTAAAGAAGTTTGCCACTTGACATAGGATACACAAGTTTCTGTAATCAGACCATCATAAATCCTATCATTCGTTTTAGATTGATTTTGACATTCCAAGGCTTTGTCATCACAGATACACGTGGGGAGGCACCAGTTCCCTTAAGCCATGTCTAGAGACTTTAGCATAAAATTGGCAAGATCTGAAGGCCTGGCTGTCTCATTAGCACAGGGTTTATCAGCATTAATGATAATGGAAATTACTGAGCAGAGGTTTGTGACCTGGACAGTGTGGTGGCAAAATACCTTGGTCTTCTCCATGTTACCGCTCCTGTTTTACAAAAGAATTAATTTCTCTATTACTTGTTTCACTCCTCTTTAGCTTCAGAAAGTCTCTTGTGAAAGCAGCAAGTGCAGGAACTGGTCCCTTGCTGTTGACAATCCCCTTTTCAGCTGCCTTTAATAAGTAGCTGGGTTATCCCATCAATCTTCACTGTGAGAGAGAAGCCATCCACCGTACCAAATCACAACTCATTTCCTCTGGGTCCCAGCAGACCACCAGTCTTTCCAGGAGCGTCTTCCTCTGATTTCTCTCAGTCATTTCTCATAGCTACTTTTCCATGACATAGGATACTAGACAACAAGGAATATTTCCAGCAGCAATGAATGCAAAGAACAGCAGCTGGGAAGAAATGTGTGGCTGGGTTATTTAAAAACGTTCTGAATCTCCATCTTCAGTAAAGGTGAATTTAAGCTGTGACAGGAACAAGGTCTGTTTTTACAGGAAAACACAATCAGCACCTCTGCAGCCTAGAACGTTTTGATCTAGCTGTAAAAAAAAATAGAAACAAATATGTAATTATTCTTTAAATCTACAGGAGCAACACAGGCATCAGGAAAATAAATCTACTAGAAGCTGGAGGAAATGTTGACAGTAGAATAAATGGATATAAAATCTCTATAAATAAATTCAGGTAGCAAATTAAAAACCAAGAAATGCCTTTTTAATCTTTGGACTGGAGCACTGTTGAAAGGGGGAGAGTGGAATACAAATAGTTTCTACCTTCTTTTAAGAGTTTATAACTTGATCAACAGAGCTCTTGGCTGGGATTGCCTATGGCATCAGTGGGCTTGGTAGTGTCTCCTTCAGGCCTTTTTTCCAGTCCTGCACCCAGATCCACTATTTCTACAGTCATCACCCTGGTCCCCCGCAGAAAGGACAGAACTAAAGGCAAGAAAGAAATGTCCCCATTTTTTTCATACTGTTCTGCCACCTGCTTGTCACATGACTTTGCTGAGTATAATTTCTCATTTGATATCAGTTTTCATTATGTTTTGCAGTAAATATGTCTACAGAAAAAAAGATAACTGAGATGTGATTGTTCCTGTTCCTGTTATGTTTAAGAAAAATGGACCATTCCTCTGCTAATTTATTTCCAGAAAATAAGAAAGCAAGAAGACTTGCAAAAGGATAGGAAAAAATACTTTATTATTAATTTTCTGTTAGCTAGGTAATTACATTTTCAAAATGTTTCTGAAACCTTTCCATATTGCAGTTAACAATTATCAAGCCAGAGGACACTGGAAAGTGATAATTAGGTGTGAAACAACACTCATGACCCTGCAGATAGCCCTCTTGCCAGCCATTTAACACTTACTCTGGTGCCAAAGCTATGAATGCTGTGTTTTTCAACAGCATTTAGGTGCTAATAAATTATCCAACAGTTTGAAAGCAATGGCCTAGATGGGAGAGTTTAACTGCTGAGGTCATGGGCAGTGATTCCCTCTGACCTGCAGCAACCAGAGCCATGCCATCCAGAGAAGAACGGGACAGGCTTCTTGGCAAAGCTGCTCTATTTCCACAGCAGCAGAAGCAACCCTGGACAAATCAAGGGTAACTTTCCCATACTTCAAAATGCCTCTTTTTGAAATGGAAAGCTAATTTACTTGTGGGATTCAATCTTGAGATGCGCCACAAGTGTGTCCAGAATTTGATACTGCCAGCTGGGGTTATCCCATGCAGATACAGTCGTCTAGACAGGTAAATTCCACTTGTCGTCTTTCCTCATTATTAAAGGTTCCTTAAGTACAACTTACCTAAATGAAGCAATAAAATAAGCCAAAAATGTAGCCACCAGTTCTTCTGAACTATGTATATTGCATTCACCTCCTTAGTTTATAGCAAATAAATTCTCCACTAGAAATAACATTTATGTGGATTTACAGTTCAAAGCAAGAGCACCAAAAGTAGTTCAGCATCTAAGCATCTACCTGGCTGCCAGCACACATTTCAGAGGCACTAACTGAGTAGACATAAAGATGTCATGTCAAAACTGCCCCTCTGTGCTACATACTCCAAGTCCAGTCCAGGACTGGAAATTACTCACCACTTTATGCTTCTTTGTCCATATGCTTCATTCCCCGTTCCTACAGTTTGCTGTGGAAGACACACCGCCTCTATAAGTGATCTAAAGGATATGATACCAACTCATCTGGTAGGATCAGAAATGGGCTCAACCGGACTAAAACATGGTTATATCTGGCTAGAGAGAGAAAAATCCACATGCACATACATTCAGATATATTTTCTGAACAAGGGCTTTACTATGTTCAGAAGCTGTTTGTTTTCACTCTACAGTGGTGTAAAGCAGGGATCACCACAGTGCAGCAATAGGGCATCATGGGATAAGATAATATAAAAATCTAATAGGAATGAGATAAAGGCAAGACCCAAAGTGACACATAACATAGGTATGTTTAAAATAGCTGTTTATTTTTGCCTCAGGTGCTTCAGGGCATTCACCTGCTGCCTCAGAAGGTTGCAGGCTTTGGCATAAGCTCGTGTGACTTACCCTGGTGTACTGGGACTGGCTGGGGTGGAGGTAGCTTTCCTCACAGCCACCTGCGTGGGGTTGTGCTTTGAACTGGCAGCTGAAGTAGTACTGATAAAACAGCAATGGTTTTCTAGTTCATGAACAGAGCTTGCCTGGCAGCACATCTTCTTTTCACACTTTGCTCCCAGTGAGGAGGCTGGGAGTACTGGGAGACGACCCAGATGGGACAGCTGACCTCAGATCACCAAAGAGAGATCCCACCATAAGACACTCTGCCCAGCAATAAAAGTTCAGGACAAATAGGAGAAATGGGAGGTGGATTTTCATGGTTATTAAATTTGTCTTCCCAACTGCTACATTCTTTCCTCAAAATGACTGAGCCTCCAATAGGAAATACTGAACAAATCCCTCTTTTTCGTTTGCTTGCACACACAGCTTTTGCTTTCCCTATTAAATCATCATGATCTCAAGCTGTTAGTCCTTTTTTCTTCTACTGTCTCTGCATTCTGCTGGGCAAGAGGGAGTGAGTAGGTGGGTGGGCGTTTTGCCTTTGGCCTGGGGCAACTCACCATACCTGGACTCCTAAGTGTACCACTAGATATCTACATCTAGGCATAAAACTTGGTCTCCTACGGCTCACCCTTAAAGAAGTTTTGTGTCAGAGTAACAGGTGTACAAAACCTGAAAGAGAGTAGAAAGAAACGTAAAGGAAGCACAGCCACAAAAACTTAGCAAATACTCATTGTCCATTTTGTATGTTTACCCCCAATGTGAAGAATATGATGGGATAGAGGCTTACACATCTTTAATTCTTGTGCTGCCTGAATCCAACCCTGTCCGTATCTCTTTCTCTTCCTGATATTGTGTTTGGTCTAAACTCTCGACCATCTACCAGGGCTAAAAAGAGACATTGCAACCAGTTCTCTGCACTCACTCATATGAGAATTGCTGGCCTGTTCACTACTGAGTTTATTTGGGGATTCCATTTAAATGGCAGGTCCGAGGAGAATTGCTCACTTATCTCCTCCTTCTGGAAGAAACTGAGCCAAATGCCATTGAAATGCATATTTGCTCTCTATAGTGGCATTGTCTTTGGTAATCCGGGTGCTCTGCTGGCAACCAAACATCTCACATACTGGAGGCCTTCTCTGAAGAAATGATAACAAACAGTTAGGGAAAACCCGCTTCAGAAAAAAAAAATCAGCAAAACTGAAATGGTTTAAGGGTCGTCTTTCTCTGTAAATAAAGTGGTGAAAAGAATGAGATGTTTCAGTGAAGTGCTCAGCCACAGCAGAGGTACAAATGAATGGAACCAATGTAAGCACAACTAGAAAACGTTGAGTAGGGAAATTGTTCTACAAATGCCTTTTTTCCTCTCATCTGATCCTCCTTGTACATGCATTCCTCAGGAAAAGTGCTGTGTTATTGTGGCAAGGGGATTTTGCAAGTATGGATATTGATGTCTCCCTTAACAGAAGGGAATGTTTGTGGTACAATGTAACTCGTGCCATTGTGTTGTTAGTAAGTTTTGTGCAAAGGAACTGAATGATTCAGGATTTATACACTCTGACAAAGAACATTTGTCCCATCCTCTATCAGTAAAGACTTTAGAATCAGTATCCTCCTTTTTTATACAGATATTTTATAGCTGCTATGCCAGTGTAAAAAGACCTTGAACTGAGCAGGTGTCTTTAGGCTTCTTACACTGCCAAAATATCTCTTAGAGATTTTACAGAACACTTTATGAGACAGAGGCTATGAACATGTTAAGTTTTAAGGCAAGCCAAGGATTACACAGCTAGAACAGGTGTGGCCTCAAAGGAGAACATTCAAGGTGACATTTTTTAGTCACAATGTTGGTGGCATCTTGAAATTTTCATACAAAGAACATGCAGCAGCTGTGTGTGAGTGTACTTCTTATACCTGCACACACCTACAGTGCTACTTACAGAATAAGTATTTCAAGAATCTGGAAAGGGAAGCTGAATAGCATCATCCACACTTTGTGATTTTCATTAAATAGCCATCACTTTTTCTAATCATCTTGCCCTGAATCAGGCTATGGGAGGTATTTGCAGACAACTCTGATTGACTTCTATCATTTCAAAGCATGATAAAAGGATTGAAGTCACTGTAAGTGAAACTGTCAGGAACTAGCTTTTCTGGTTTTTCATAGCTGAACAAGATAATACAGAAAAGGAAGATAATTCAGCAAAAAATGGCAGACATGAGTAGCAAAGTTGCTGATCTACTAGGTCAAAGGAAAAAATTATGATTTAACCTGAATGATGATATGGAGTTTGTATTTTACACCTTTTCTGAACTTTCCATTATTAAAATAATGCTTAATACATTCACCAGATTTGATTTTTTTTCTTGTGGATTCAGGTTGTAAAAAAAAAAATTCAGAAAAAAAATTTTAAATGAAACCCTGTATCAGGTTTGAAGTTGAATTCTGGATTTTACTCTAGAGGATTAAAATAGCAATTTTATCTACCAGGCAAGGGTTTCAGAAAACACAGCCGATTTATGATAATTGTTGATTAGAAACAAACAGCATGAAGAGTTTGTTAAATTTCCATCTGTGGATATATTTATAACCTTCCCAGGAAAAGGCACTGAACACAAATATCCCATTGCTGGAATTATTCTGGCACCATCGTTTCCAAGCCAACCCATTCTCTGATTCTATGATAATATGGTCTGGCTTTGCATCCAGCCCTGCCTTGAGCAGGCAATGGGACCAGATGACTAAATTATTTTGTGATTTTCTGAGTGGTAAAATAAAATTTCTAAGCTACTGCTATTTATTTATTGTAATTGGGAAGAAATGTCTGAACTTTGCTGTTGGGAAGAAATTAATGAACTTTACTTGCTCTTTGGCTTTCAAACTCCTAATCAAACTTGCTATTCAGAAGTATTGCATTCTTTTGTGCTCATTACGATTAGGGAGAGCATATATGTGAGTGACTTGTGGTTTGGGATAGCTTCTTTTTTAAAATCTCCTAATGCACATCCACATGTATGTAAGGCCAGTGGGGCACTGTGAAGCAAAGAGGTGACCAAATCCCTGATGGTGACTGGTAGTCAACAAGTCAAAAGGTGCCAATGGAGCTGCTGCAATTCTCCAGGAGTGCACTATTGCAGATATGATGCGATTTAACTTCAAATGCTCTGTCCCTGACAGCGATGCTCCATTACTTTGCCCTTTCCGTGTGCTAACAGGATGTTCACAGTCAGTAGGAGTGCCTCAGATATATTGTAATTGTCAAGGAACAGTGACATGATGATCTATCTGAGCCTTCCTGTGCTTCCTCCTGAACTTTGACTACCTTCATTATTGGGCTCCTTTATTATTAATCTACTTAAGAAAGCAAGAAAGAATGACTGAGTAGCCACTGAAAGGTGATAAACTCCCAGAGCAGTTCTTCAGAAGGTCTAATGAAGCCCAAGCAGCAGTCAGATCAGCAATTTGGCACACTGCTGGCTCCAGGGTGCAGTTCAGCCCCCCTTGAAACCTCTGCAAAGACTCTGGGAACTAGATGATGCCCTAAATGAACAAAGGCTGTTGTTTCACAGACTGAGTGACATTGAGTATTCCCACAGGGGTTTTTTATTATTATTATTAGATTAGAATCTGTTCTTAAATCACTAAATTGTGTGGAAATTTCCCATTCCAGAAGTAAGCAAACATTCAAGAGTATATATATTTTACTTAGCAGCTACCACAGAAAAATATACAAAGTGGGAATCTGTTAAATACAAAACCTAACTGGATATAAAATGTATTCCCTTGACAGGTCTGTTTCTTTAATAGAGTCTCATTAAAGAGGGAACCATTGTTTTATGGAATATTCCGTGGTTTAATAAATAAAATATGCAGCAGTTTAATGTATCTCAAAAAGTTCACTTTTGCAGTGTACTTTAATTTTTCATCAGCATGAGTTTCTCTCAAATAATTCTCATTAAGAAGCCTTCACTTTGCTTCAGTGCATGTAAAATACTTTCTTTGATCAGGTTTGTTACCTCTGAGTTAATTTTTATTTATGCAATCCAGATAGGTGACATCAAAGGTATAGTTCATTAAATGAGAGTTGAACAGATTCTTGGGACTCAATTTTTATAAATCATAAGTTTAGAATCACACTAGTAGGGTCCAAGGGAGTTTAAAAGAGTGACATCTGAGAGATATTTGTTGAATTTTGTGAAATACTTTAGTTGTGCCATTGTTTTTGCCTAATGGACTAGTGATGATGACAGTAAAACCGGAGCAGACTGTGACACTGTAAGGAAAGGAAAGGAAACAGAATAAGATTTAGCAAAGCCAAAATCTTTTAATTTCATGCTTACTGCAGTCACCCAACCCAAAACCTGAGTACAAATAGGAACTTGGAGCTTTGAGTACACACTGTAATAACAGCATTGGCAGAAAGGCCAAAAAAATGTAGGTGAATAAGAAATGTCTCCTGGTTTGGTCCAAGAGATGATGCTGCTCTGTCAGAATGAAAGGATCTGAATCAGCTAGGTTCTTTTTGTGTTAAATATAGTTTACTATATGTAGGGACTTTTATATGTGTATGGGAATTCACAAATGTGAAAATATACATCTACAGTATAGATTTATGTGTGTTAGGCACATGTGCAAACGCATAGTTACAGGAATTAGGACTGAGTAGAATAGCTCTGGAAGCCAGCAACAGGTTTCCAGGCTTTGTTGTTACCCTGGTTGGTTTACAATTCAAAATAGATTTAAACAGATAACACAAAGTATGCGTGCTGCAATTGCCTCTGCAGCTCTCTGTGCATGCTGTCAGCTCACACTTTAGCAGAAGGGTGTGCAGGACTGTATACAACTGGCACATCTCAGGGATGATGGATGGGACACAACATTATATGTCTGCTTTAGAAATTTCACCTGATACGTGAAACTTGTAGTGCAAAAATACTTCCAGCCGGAAGAATGTCTGCCAATATTCAGAATAGAAGGGACAAACACTTCACACAGTCAGAAAAGCTTGTGCTTGAAACAGCTTTAGTAGGAAAGACCCTCCATCTTTTGATTCAAGACTGAAGGTCTTCTCGGCAGTAAACCTGAGCTCACACCTGGGTAACAAACTGATCCAGGCCTCGCTTGAGGAATTTGCATAGTGTTCTTTGCAACTTATCATGCAATATGTTCACAGTAGTCTCTTCAGATCTTGAAGGAGCAAACCAGGAGGATATATGCAATATCTTTCAGGACACTTGGATAGAGGGTCTCTGTGTCAGACCTGTCCACTCACAAGGTGAAAGAGTTTAAAACATCATCAGAAAAAAAAAAAGATACTGATTCACCCAATGTATTGTTACAAAATTCCTAGGTTTGCACAACACTGAGCAAAGCTGCCAAATTTAAAATGATAACAATTGAATTTTAAATTAGTTTATTAAGTAACTTGGCAATAATTCAGACAATATACCTGCTCTCTTGTTTCTCCTTCTTTGTTCTGGGGTTTTGAGATCACTGTTTGCTTCATTTGACCTTCAGCTTGTCTAGATTCCAGTTAACTCTAATGAAGACATGCTCATGTGCTCCAGCTTGGAACAGCTCACCCAGAGATTTGGGGAATTTTCACAGAAGTGGTTTGTTTCCCATCCAAACGGAAAAGGCTGATTGTGGGTGGGAGCAGTGAAACCACCACAGCGCTTCCACGCAGTGCTGTCAAACAAATCAATGTTCCCTTCCCAGGAGGGGAATTTGGTGTGCAAGCCTGGGAGTGCGATTGGTGCCCTTTAATGCAAACTGAGGGATGTAGGGGAGCTGGGTCTTGCCTGCCATGGGCCACAACCAACTACTCTCCTCATTTTCCTACCGGTTCTCCACTGCTGCCCTGATGTTCTTACCAGTTGTGATGTGTTCAGCCTCTGCTTGTCTCGTGCAGTTAAATGGCTCAATGTCATTGTACATTATTAGGTGCTTTTTTGAAAAATGCTGGTGTAATTTCGTTCTGCAAAGAATATTATAATATAGGCTGGCATGCACACAGGCATATGAGTGTCTCAAACCACTCTTCCACGTGACAGGACAACAAGCCAGTATAAGCATATGTCTGTACTTCTAGTGGCTTTAATGAGGAGACAGTGTAGATCAGTCATGATACAGCTGGTGAGGATGTCAATCCTTCCAGCCAGGCACTGTAGTAGCAGTCATGCACCTCCAGATATCAAGGCACCTCTCACATCACATTGTGGAGCACGGTGCTGCTTTCACCCTGTACTTCTACCTTGATTGTTAAACACATAATATATAGCACAAATGCTTCCATCAGTGCTACCCTGACTCTGGATACTCATTTTGACCACACATATGATTACAGCAACAACAATTTGCATGCACTGTAATCTCATGATGACTTAGTTCTAGAGATAATCCCTGATTCACTAACTTATTTAATAGAATCAGATTTCAGATCCGTGGTGAGCTCTGCCAAATATCAGAAGCCCCAAAAGCCAAAGAGTGGATTTCATCTTACATGTTGGAAGGATATACAGAAAATTTTCACAACCACATCCTCAGCACCGCAGTCAGTTCCCTTGTGTGATTCTACCCCTGATTCCTGTGGGGAAAAAGTAAACCAGCAAATCTTAAGCTCAGCTTGTGTTGGGATGCTCTAAGTGTCTGAGTTAAGTTCCTTTTGCCCTGTAAAAAATTGGTTATGTACTCTATACAGTGTTGGCAACATACACACTGGTCACTTGTCTAAGCTACCATAGCACTTCAAGATGGGAAAAGCAGGGTTTCTGAGACTTATAAATTGTGGGGTTTTTCTCATTATTGAATTTCAAATTTTATGAAGACTGTCTACTAAAGCAGCAATAAGCGTCCATTAGCAACAGCTGAATGACACCATTGGTCTTTCATTCACTACTTGTTCTGAAGCTTTTGTGCTGCCACTCTTTGTACCACTGCTAATCTGTCAGCTGGAAATTACACCACATGTGCTACTTATATCAGTGACAGTGTTCAAAAGCAAAGTCAGATCCAGACAGCACCTACAGGAAAATTCGTTAAGGTTGTCATGTGGAATAAAAACTATTTGATGTTCAGGCTCTTTTTTTCACTGATTAGTTCCAAATTTGTTTTAAATACATGCTGAGAAGAAAGCAGCAGAATTAGACCCTAATTCAGCAAAAAATCTGAGTATGTGGGTTTTTTCCACTGCATCAGTAGCACAACCAAAGTCATGATGAACTGTTTGCTGAATTTGCTTTGCTTTGATGAAGCTGTATCTGTGAAACAAAATCTAGTCTGCTGCACTAGCGGGATGTAATACATAACTTTTAAAAATAGAAGATGATTATAAAATCTGATCCCTTTTCTGCTTTGAGCTACAGTATGACTCCTAGCTTAACCACAGAGCAGAGGAACAGCAAACTGCCCAAAGAGATGATGTTGGCAAAGCCCCAACCATTATCTTCAGGCAAAGTTTGTTTGAAAGTGGGCAATTTTCTGAGTTCACTTTTCTCCTATGAAAATGGGATTTCCTGACTCTGCTTGCTGCTGCTATTCTCATGCAAACTCCGGTCCAGGACAACTAGATAAGGTCTTTTTGGGGGAAACATAGCAAAGACAATAGTCAGACATATACTCTAGTAGAATATCCGTAATTTTCTGTGACCTTAGCTCTGACAACTCATGCAAATTGTTTGTGATTGCCACCACAACATTATTTACTCTTTTTCTGCATTACTTAGAATCACAGAAAGGTTTGGGTTGGAAGGAATGTTAAAGATGATCCAGTTCCAACTCCCCTGCCACAGGCAGGAACATCTTTCACTAGACCAGGTTGCTCAAAGCCCCATCCAACCTGGCCTTGAACATTTCCAGGGATAGAGCCACTTCTCTGGGCAACCTGCGCCTGAGCCTCATCACCCTCACAGGGAAAAGTCTGTTTGTAATATCTAATCTAAACCTGCCCTCTGTCATTTTAAAGCCATTACACCTTGTCCTATTGCTACATGCTCTTATCAAAAGTCCCTCTCAGCTCCCTGGTAGCCCTTTTAGGTACTTAATGTGCTGTAAATTCTCCCCAGAGCCTTCTTTCTCCAGGCTGAACAGCTCCAAAGCTCTCAGCCTCTCTGCATAAGAAAGATACCTCTTTGTCTTCACCCCAGGTTTGTCATGCCTGGAGGGATTGCTACTTCCTCTAGCCCAGGTTTACACAAGGCTTGGAGGACATTCAGTTCATAACTCTGCCTTAAGCACTTCACAGTTGAAATTCAGAATAAAATAATATCAGTGACACTTTGGAATGCAAGGTAAGACCCTAATCTCATATAATAAACTGGGATCCTTGTAGTTCAGTGGAGAGAAAGAGACTTTAATACCTGACTGACAAAATCCTGAGTGAAGGCACGAATGCTCCCACAGAACTTCTTAAACATGTGTGTAAAATCCAGACCTCATTGCAGAGGCCAAACTTATATGAACATCAGCAGTGCCAAGACTTCACCCTCAGTTTTTAGTTTCAGCAGGGTGAAAAGCCAACTTTGGAGAAAGCGATGGGACTGGAAAAAAGGAGAAATGTTGGGGGTGCAATAAAAATTAAAATTAATAGCGAATTTCAACTGAGGTAGAACTGGGGAAAACTGTCAATAATGACAGTGCTGTTTCAGCTGGGATTAGATTCTATTTATTTTATGAAGAATATTTTATCAGAAGAAAAGCAATTTAGCAGTGTCTCTTCTGGAACTGCTTCCACGTTTATCCAAAGGAAAAGCCTGTCCTTTTCTTTCTTACATGCTTTTTAAATTTATTTGCTTATTTTTGCCTTCTACTCACTAACATTTTTCCAAGTTGCTCAGCTTGGTTCTCCACTCTCTCCATGGTATGAAAGCTTTATTGTTCCCTGTGAATGCTCCGTCACTTTCCCCTCCTAGTTCCACGTTTTGGCACAAATGGACCCTTTTGAGCTTCTGTGTGAAGACCACCTGCAGCAGACCTTGAAATGACTAACGTGGAGGTGGGCTGAGATCAGCTTTAACTTGATTTTCAAATATACTCTACAACTCCTGCTGTTTCCTACTCCCCAAAACTACTTCATTTCCTACACAAACTGCTAAAGTAATAGTCCTGAAAGAGGAAGCAATGATTTACAGTGACTCTTCTTAACACATGAACATTAATTTTATTTATTGTACCATGTACAAAATTTACTGAAGCCCATGATTGGTATTTTGAAGGAAATATGGTAGATTACTCAAGTCTATGGATATACCTGTAGAGATTTATAGAACATTGTCTTCAATATTTAGAACATAGTACATGACTAGTACTGACATTATGTCCAATGTTCATTTTGCTCATTTACTTTTGCGGGTGGAGATTAAATAGTTGCCAATTCACAAAATGGAAGGGCTTTTTTGATAATATATTGAACAGTAGATATGTAGAGGTAAATTAAAAGTATTACTTAATAGCAGACACATAAACTCAGAACCAACACAAACTATTTGTGACTTTTAACTGCTTGAAAACTGAATTTTAAAAAAAGATCTATTAATGGTCTGATCCTATGAAGATTCAGTACTAGTCAAAGGACACATTTCTAGCACAGTCCTATGCCTGGTCGAGAGTGTCAAGGGACAGAACTCACAGCAGTTAAGCACTGTGGTTGATGACATTTACAGGGTCAGTAACAATAGCTCAATTGTCCAGCCATCTCTTTATCAGGTAAGAGATACTTTGAAATCAATGAAATTGCCCAGGATTAACAATAAGGTGATTGAGTGCTCAATCAGCCCCAATAGAAAGATTCCTTCTAGTTCATTGTTCAACTAAGCAGGTAAGAAAAAGCTGCAGTTTCCAAACATCCCAGATACATAACAGCCAGACACACAGGCAAGTGCACATGCTGGGGAAATGAAATTAGCAAATTGTGTCATTTGATTTAGCATATGATCACATCTGACAGGCATGAACTTGTCTCTGATGTGTTTTCTTGATGGTGCTGGAAAAAGAAAAATGTGAAGCCAGTTAGGAATGTTTCTGAATGTGATGTTTTCCTTTTCCCCCATGCTTTCTTTTTCTTTTCTTTCAGTAAAAACACTGGAGATGTTTAAAATCCCTAAATCATACAAGGCATATTTTTAATATCTTGTACTAGGGATAACCTTTTTAATAGTACTGGAAATCCCCATATAGCATATCTAGGTGTATTCAGATGGATTGCTTCCATATGAAGACATTTTCTTTTGCCATTTTTCATTCTATTGTACATATCTGTAACTTATGCTTTTTATAATGAAGGGTTACTCTTAATAACCTCGTATTTTTTTTTAATTTTTTTTTTTTTAGAAAGAGCAGATGTGGTGAAGTGAATGAGAGCTATTGGTTTAATAAAGCCCAGTCATCTTCTCTCAGATGTTACAATAAACCAGATTAGATAGAGCTTTAATGGATAAAGCTCCAGTGTTACTTCTGCTGTTGATAAATGGTTTGAAATTTCATTTTCTCTGCTCTGTGTACCTTGCATATGTGCCTGTATTTAACTGTTTAGAATCTGGAATTGTAACAACATGAAAGCAAAGATCCCCTTGATCACAAAATAGCTTGTTATACAAATGATGATTCTTACATGATAGGGAGAAGCCAAAGGTGACAAATCCTTCCCTCTCAATAAATTCCCTTCATGGGAGTCTTTAGTACATTTCTGCCCATAATGTCAGTCAAGCAATAACAGAAAATTCAGTGTCATTATGGAAAAAAGACATTAAAACAGTTTTAGGGGTGGAGAGAGGGGATACAAGAATATACTTCAAAGAGAGGGTCTTGTTTTCCTTCTATTCCCTCAGTATTTCCATGAAACCTAAGGCAATGACATCACAACAAAACAAGGTTGCCAAGATATACTATACGAAAACATGTTTTCACATGGTTACATTTTCTGCAAATTATAGTTCTTGGAATATAAATCAGAATAATTGTTTAAATCAGAGTGACTGTTGAAACAGATTTACAGAGATCAAATCAAAAATGTAATAATTCTTGTGGTTTCACTAATGCTCAGAGCACCAAATACTTCTGAAAATTTTGGTTGTCAGTTATATATAGTGTTTACATTAACATGCTGCTTGAACAGAGAAAATATATATTTTAAGATGAAAATGTGAATCCAGGGTTACAAGAATGTTTCTGAAACAGCTAAGTCATCTTGTTTCAAGTAAAACCAGATGTTTGCTTAAAGTGAAAGGCAATCATTTCTTTTAATTATGTTCACTGGTTAGGCCACCAGGAATATCCATATGTGCACACAATGATCCAATTAAAATCAAAGACCTTACGATGGAGAAAGCAATCAACAACTGAAAGACCACCAAATGACATGCGAGGCACTGACCTGGATTCCACTACCTCCGTTCACTCATTTTCACTCAGCAAGCTGAACAGGAGAGGCTGCTGGAGTCCGCCAAGGTCCCCTGAGAGTGTCACGTCCCTGGGTCCTGGAGGTATCACCGGGAGCAATGGGCTCCTAAACGGTTGCTCCAAATTGATGAACCTGGACTAAACTAATTTCTCAACTTTGCACAGGGTCAATACCTGCAAAAACATTCCATATGCAGTAAGGAAACAGCTGCAACGCTCTTCTTTGGTCATTTCAGCCTTTAGGATGTGTGACATTGCGGTGAGTCTAGTGGAAGTGAGAAAAATATGGAAACTCATAAAGTGTTTTGCATGAATACTTCACCAGAAGAGAAGGAGATGGAAAAATGGATTAAACAAGTGAATATTCATGTCCTCCTGAAATCCTGCCTGTACATGCCACGTGACTGTGCTTGGCAGAGCCCAAAAGCACAAAACATTAGCAAGAAATTTCTTAAATAATCCATACTAGAACAGCTCTTCCTGTCCTGAATGTTTCATATGCACTTATCACCTCAATTTTTATCAGCAGTTGATGGCTTGGAAACTTTACAACACTTTTCATAGTTTGAAATTTCTATTCAAAACTGCATCGATCATGTATATAAGGATATATTGATAGTTCTCCTGTGAAGAAATACCAAGAGCTCTGGCCTGTGGCAGGAGATGCACCTTCTACAAATGTACAGGACAAAAACATCTTCTGGAAACAGGCACCTACCTCCAGCAGAACCTACTTAGCTCTACCTCCCAGCAGACAAGCACAACTCTATAACCATCTATTTCAATGAAGAATGTGTATTGTATATCAAAAATTCTGCATTACATTTATTTAGTATGAAATATACACATAATAGTCACATAAACACACATGCACACAAACAGCACTTATACCCATATAATATGTTGCAGGTGGACATAAAATAACATCATATCCTCTGATTTTTCTTTCTCTAATATTCTTCGTGGAGCTAAACATTTCCTTCAGGAAGACTTGACAAGTTAATAACTTCTTCTGCCCATAGTTTTCAATTGGTACTACCTCAGCTTAAAGGTACAGGACCCTTTTCATCTGTGGCACACCTCTTGAGCATACTTTATATTTTGCTGTAGGTTGCTCAGTATTTTTGGTAGTATTTTATGTCAAACAGTTTCTTCACCAGTTTCTTGAAAAGAAAAGAAAAGAAAAGAAAAGAAAAGAAAAGAAAAGAAAAGAAAAGAAAAGAAAAGAAAAGAAAAGAAAAGAAAAGAAAAGAAAAGAAAAGAAAAGAAAAGAAAAGAAAAGAAAAGAAAAGAAAAGAAAAGAAAAGAAAAGAAAAGAAAAAAGAAGTTAAAAGCCTTTGTTCAATAAAACATATTCTCTGGCCACGTGCATTTTTCAGAAAAGCTGGCATTTTCATGCCAGGCTGAATACATAATCAGGTGATAAAATGCCTTTACAAAAACATGGATAAACCTTATGGCTGCAGTGAAGACATTAGGATTTTTAACTTTAATTTCAATGGACCAATTCAACGAGTCAAAGAAACAACCCTTTCTATTTTCCCAGGTTACTTTTGCCGTTGTGCAGTAGATTATTTCACACGTGCAGTTTCTGTGGTGGTGGTGTTCTCCTCGTCTGATTATGTATGATCTTGGCTCAATTGCTTTTGTTTTCTAGTCCATTCTTTTCAGCAAAACCTCTCAACAAAGAAGAGATCCTTTTAGTTCCACTCTCACTACTCTGCAAGACAACCTTGCCCACACCCAAGCCTTAAATTCAGCCTTAGTTTAAGTTCAGCCTCCTCAGCATTCTTTAATAAAAGTGGACATGTATATGTAACATCCATGTCCATGACAACTTATTTTGATCTTGTGAGTCCTAGTACAGTCCTTTTATAATCTTTTAAATGTTCGTCCTTCACATGGCTTCACTTAAATGTCAATATTCTCACAGGGCTCTCCATGCATTGCAGCCAGTTCCTTAAAGCTCCTCTCATTGTTTAGACTAATAAGCAGTTACATTAAAACTCTGGGCCAGGATCTTCAGAAGGAAAAATCATGCAGACCCTGCAAATTTAGTAGCAGACTTGATTTTTGTTGATTAGCTTGTAGATATGTTGCCAGGAATATCTTCCTCAAGGCACACTCTTGTCTTGAAATACATCTTCAGCAGCTTTTAACCTGAGACAGGAACCGAAATGAGTCAGCATCGAAGTGAATGACCTCCAAGAACTTCTGGCACTGCTTGATGGAAAGGAGATGGCATTAATGCTGATATAGAAGGGTAGCAGGCAGGCTGATTTGTAACCCAGAAGGATCCCATAATATGTCCAAAATATTATTTATTACTAGAAGTTATAAAATAGAGTTAAGGCATATTTTATTGTTTACTTATCCAAGTCATAAAATATGAGCACAGGAAATATAAACAACAGCAAAGCAAGCTGACCAAAGGCAAGCTTTCAGCTAGCTTAATAATCTCTAAATTCTAAATATTATCTCATGTTGGATGGCTGCTGTAATCTGCAAAGGACTATACCAAATCCTGTTCCCTGTTCCACACAGACTACCCCTATTGAGCACATTTCAATCCAAGTGTATTATCACATATCCTGCCTCAAAACAGAAAATTTAATTTCCTCATCACCACTTGGTGCATCTTATGCTGGAAAAGGGCCTATTGCTTACCTTTCTCTGGACCACCTTTTGTAGATGAATTGTCCTTTTCCACAAGGAACAGTGTTTCAAGGAACAGTGAAGAATGTCTCCCTTCCTTACTGTGCTGGCCTGGCTAACCTTCCCACCACTAAATTCCAATCATTTACCAGTGGTATGTTAAGTGGTACAAGCAATATCTGCTACACATACTGTAAGTTCTTGCTCATTCTCAATTATTATTCTTCTTTTCCATAGTGCTTTGGAAGCAGCACATCCTTCCATACATCCTTCTTTCTGTGCTGCACCACTGAGTATCCTACTGCTACTCTGAGGGCAGCTTAGGGTATCAAATCAGAGGATAACATATAAAAGAGTCACAAATTATAAAACTAACACATTTAGTATATCCACATGCCCACACAGGGTCCATATATTCACTATTACAGACAAAATTATTTCTGGTTTTAAGTCCTCTAGTGACGGGGACTCTACAGCCTCCCCAGAACATTTATTCCATTCCTTGAATATTTAACAAAATTTTTCCTCTGCAAGTTAAACTGGTTACATCTTGTTCTATGGATCATGGCTGTGAAGAGATTATTCCACTTTCTTATACTTTAAAGATTCCTGAAAAACAAACATTTGCTTATGAATCCCCCTCACTAGATGGCTGGATTCAGCGTATCTGGAATGCCTTAATTAACAAAATGAACATCTGAATGACTTGAGCAATTTGAACCAATTATCCTATTTCTAATGAGGCTAAAAAAGCATTTCTACAACCTGAAGACAAATTTTATATTGGATGGAAATGTCATTGTAAAATATCAGAAGATTGCAAAATGAATTCATTTTTACAACTAGTTTATGAACGTGGAAAAAGTGAGGCTTAAATGGGAAAAGTTCAATATTTGTCTTTTTCTCTCCTACTTCTCATTTCATTTAGCCTGAAAATGAACTCAGTGTTTAACAAAGTATGCTTTATATAAAATAATAATTAATTACTACATTTGTTTAATAGAGATTAATAATTAAGCAGCCTGAAATGCAATCATTGTTGCAGTTTATAGATAAGGAGAAAACATTTGAAAAGATCTTAAATAAACTACAAAAACATGGGTTAATCTTGTGAACAAATGAAGGTCCATAATCCTGCTTAGGCCATGGTCTGCTGGTAATGCATTTGCAATTAAAGTGCTCTGTGATTTATGGGAGTCAAAAAGGAAATTACTCAAAAACATCTACACTGAATGCTTGTGACTAGCCCCTCTGTCCCCAAGGACAGGCCTTTAACCATCACCATGGCTTAGCTCAGAAGATCTTTGACTTGTTTTGCAAAATGTTTGCTTGACTCTTTCAACTTCATATGTTAAATGTGCTTAGCTCAGTAAGATAATTGGCATGCAGGGTTACGCAAGACTTGTAATTACAGTATCAATCCTTATATTTTCTAACAAATGGAGGAGTCTGTTTTTATTCTATTTTCATATTCCTCGAGGAAAATGTTCAGACTAATTAATTTCCCTTGTCATCAAGAACTTAGTGCACCAATGAATATAATTATGATCTGTTTTCCCTTTTAAAATTTTAGTCTATTTCAGTCTGTTCTAGTTATTAAAATATCTATTCAGGATATTAATAATTAGTGGCAATGATAAAAATGAAATATTTTTCAAAAATAATCATAATTCTGAAGTTGTTTTATTCTTAAGATATTTACAAATCTTTTAGCTTATTTTTAAAAAGCAAACATTTAAAGTTGCCACATTGAGATAATTTTAATGGAATATATAAGCTATAGGAAAAATGAATTCATGAAGCCTTAAGCAAAATATTTGTGAGTTTTCTTTATCCATGTTAATCCACAAGAAATCTCTATGGGACAAAAATGCAATAATATAAGGTAAGAAAAAAAAACCGATTTGCAATCATGAACATAGGTGGTTCTCAGCTTGTTGATCCTGCTTTAATCATAAATTTTCTTACAGGAAAGCTGAGAATGAACAACTGATTTGTTGTTATTGAGGAAGAAGATGTGGTTCAAGGTTTATGTCAAAGCAAACCTCTGATTCTATAATATTCACCTGTACTTTTTGTCTTCACTGTAAAAGAAATCCCTTGTGAAGACCAGTAGCAGAGCTGACTGGCAACACTGCCAGCATTAATCTTGGCCTGACAGATGGAACTGATTTTAAAAGTGAAAAATTACTTAACTGACCTTGGGGGAAGGAAAAAAGGCAAATAAAAAATAGGATTCTATGCCACTTCCTGAGTTAAGGAAATGAGAAGTCATCCTCTACTAGGATTTTTGGTGCTTATTTTTAAGATACACATTTTAAAGACTACAGTAACTGATGGCAGTGATACAGTAGGGATCTGAAATAATTGCATTTTTAAGCTTGATCAGTACAGTGAACATACAGGATCCACAAATTACTGGTACTTCCAGTCTACAGGGTCTTCACAGCACTATTGGAAAAACTGACTACTAACAAGTACCAAAGGCACTCGAAAATCACTAAAAAGTTTTGTTCCATGGCAGAAACCTGCACTGAATGAGACCCTAACTCATCTTTCCTTTTAAAAGCTGTAAACGCACAATGGCTGGCTCTGCTCTGTCACCTGCAGATGACTTTCAGTCAGTACCTGCAGACAGAGAGCCAGCAAGAAGCTGCAGAACCCAGCTGCAGTGGGGAAGGGGCTGGGAGGATGATCTTTCCCCTCTAATTACCAAGTGAGTCCAGAGATGGGGAGACCCCAGCTTGGTAAATGCAGGCACAGGGACCTGCAGGCAGAATTTTGTCAGCTGCAACCTCCCTGCCCATTGCTGTGACTCACAGGTCACTTCCATGCTGCAGACAAAAATGTTCTCAGGATCATATCAACATATCCCAAAGGAATTTGGAGAACCTGCACACATTGTGATTGCAGGCTGGCAGGGGCAGTACACGTGCCTTAAACCGTGATGGGTTTAAGGTGTGGAGATGGGAAGGAGAGGTAAGAATCTGAACAAAGTGATCCTCTACACACTCCTCATGTCTCAAAGCAGCAGCTCCAGAAACCACATGGAATTTGGGTGAGAAGTCTAGAAGGTGTCTGTTGGTAGAACTGCCACCATCAGAATCGCAATTGCATATGCCTGGGACTTGAAGACAGCAACATTATAATAGATTTCAAGGATTTTCTGCCATTTCTCACTTTAAGGCATGATGATCCTGCTTGGGACAGGGAATGTGAGTGCAGGGAAGGGTTTATTTGGCCCAAAGTCACGTTATTTTGTTATATTAGATATTACAAAAAAATTCTTTACTGTGAGGTGGTGAGGTACTGGAACAGGTTGCCCAGAGCAGCTGTGGATCTGCCATTCCTGGAAGAGTTCAAGTCCGGGTTGGATGGTACTGGTACTTTAGTGCAAGGTGTTCCTGCCTGTGGCAGGGAGTGGGAACAAGGTGCTCTCTAATGTCCCTTCCATGCCAAACCATTCTGTGATTCTGTATTTCCCAGCTTGCCAATAAATTTTACCAAATTCAACCACATTTGTTGGGGGAACAAACAATTTGTACATATCGAGCTTCTAAGAGATTTGAAAATAGATAACTGGATTAAGAGAAGACCAAAGGTTATGCCCTGGTTACAGAGGGGTGAGAGTTTAGTGCCCGGTGGGTGTGACCAGGTTGTTATTCTATACCACACACCTCTCTGCTGGGGGAGCAGTTTCAACAGGAAAAGCTGGGGTGTCCTTACCAAAAGTCAGACATTTTGCCTTGTTCAGGGCAGGTGCTGGCATGAACCCCTGTGGACCCAGTCCCCCGATGTCTCTCTCCTGTTCTCTCCAGAGTGTGACTGCTGGTGCTGGAAAGGATAGCGGCGAACAGGAGATCGACCATAGTGCTGAAACTGTGGTGCCAGCGCAGAATGGGCCAGTGGTGTGGGCCACCCCAACCTACTCGAGTCCAGCCAAGCCAAACTGAAAGGAGCACGGTGGAGCAGTAGGAAAAGCAGCAGCAACCCACAGGTTGACTCCCAGCACAGCGGAGAGTTGGAAGTGGCAACAAATGCACCTGCACAGAGCTGAGCTCAGTGGAGCAGCAGAGGGTTCCCTACTTTAACAACCCAACTTCCAGGGGGCTGTATTAGCTCTGTTTTTTATTTTGGGCTGGGGGACAAAAAACATTATCCATGGCAGCACCCCTGCCGTATTGCCTTTTTTCCCGAATACCATGTGATGCTGCGTGAGAACAGACACCATATTGCCTTTGCGTGGGGAAGCCACGCGGACAGGAGTTGTAGGGAGCATCCATCATCTTGTTTTTGTTCCCAGTGTTTTCGTGGGTAAAACACTTTCTCTTTTTTGTATACTTTTGCTTTTAATATTGCGATGGTTATTGTGTATTCTTCCAATGCTTTGTGATTTTAGTAAGTTGTTATCTCAACCCATTGTCTCTCTGTTTTTATCCCTCCCTTACCAAAAGGGACAGGGGAAGGGGAGTGGCTTATTTGGAGTTTAATTTTCTTCAGGTGATAAAATTCAATTTATTAGATTTAGTTTCAGGTAAGTTCTTCAGAAGCTGATTTACTTCTTGGTTCTCTTCTCTGACACCATCTCGTGGTTCTTCATAGATCTTTGCACTGTGGGCATCAAAATAAAGCCCTAGGGTGGTTTGCACCAAATCTGAGGAGCTATTGATGAATTAATCCGTTAGTGCACATTAGGAGTCTGTTTGCAGCTGTTTATCGGCCATCATTTTTGACACTTTTTAAAGAAATTGCCTTCTTTATCACCTCCTTAAAATAATTGACTGGGATCTGTTGGTTAGGCAGATTACTTCTATTTAATGTTATGCTGATTCTATGCCCTTTGCATCCTAATGAAAGAACATCAACAAAAATCAAAATACATGGCACTGACCTTTTTCTCTTATCATCAGTGTAATATGTTTCTGTAATGTTATTGCTACGTGGAAGTATTTTGAAGTCTGTTTTCATAGGCAAATGATGGTTGCCTTTGATTAAATTCCTCAAATTTATTATTAATCTGGTTGACCAATACATATTCCATACTTTTGCCTGAAATCAGCATTCTCCTGACAATCCTGTAATCACCTGTGTCTCCCTATTTATCCCTTTTACATTTAGTCTTGGCACTATCTTTGTTCCAACAGTGTGGCATTTTCGAAGTCTTGAAATACTCACTGAACAAGAATGCTGATGATTCCAAAATCTTCCTGGGGCAGCTATTTTAAAACTCTCCAATGAAAAAAAAATCTGGATCTAATGTTGATTGTTATTTAAGAATGTTGATTATTACTAGATAACAATTTTTTTTTATAATGTATTATCTACCTTTTTCATTCAATTCAGAATTAAAACAGATATTGAACACAGATGTCTCTGTATGTACTGTTGTTTACTGTTCTAAAAACAAATCATTAACCTGTTCATTTTACTTTTGTTCCCCAAAAACTGCTTTCTTCGTATTGTCCTTAACACTAACAGCCAGATTTCCTCTGATAGTGTCAGTTTTCTACAACTTCCAATATAAAAAAGCCCAACCAAATCCACATTATAAATTGGGATTTTTTGCTACACCTGTTACAGTTACAGGTATAGTAACTGCTGCTTTCATTGCTAAGTATTTTGGTTCTTTTAAACACAGTTTTCAGTCTTGGGATTATGCTGTTTAGGGCTTGAAGTGAACAGTTTTTAATTACCATTCACATTTTTCCAATTAAATTTTTCCTCCCAGATGGTTTGGTTTGTAATTGTTTTCAGCTCTGTGAAACTGATCTTTTCAAAGCACACAGGGTATGCACACACATGCACACACGCACAGGCACACACGCTGCAGGCATTAACACGTGTGTGTTTGTGTGAGAATTTGGGAGTGTGTGTGGGTGTGCGTTTGTGTGTGCATTGTACAGCCGTTCACAGATGGCTGGGATTTTATTATGTTTATTCAAAGCAACTACCATCAAGTCACAAACACTTGAACTGAACCACAAGCATTGGGAAATTATTCTACCAACTCGGTGTCTAACACAGAGTTGTCCTGTGCCGCATGCAACCATTCTGACTTAGACAATCAACATGCACAGTATTTTTAAATTGTTGGGACATTCAGTTCTGGCAACATGCATTTCCCAGGCTCCTGATGTCCCCTAAAAGCAATCCTTCATCTCTCCCCAGGCATTGAAGATTGGTGGTGCTTATTTGATTTGGTTCTAGTGACCCAACACTGACAATAATTTAGAAATAAAGTAATATCACAATATGAAAAACATCATAGCAGAATATAAATGCATACTGCAGATCTTTCCAATATTGAATTACAATTATATAATTATATAATATAATACATTAACATTAAATAAGGCAGTCAGAAAATATTGAAGAGGCAGAGATTAAGATGTTAAACTAAACAGGTGATTTCATGGGCAGAGGTAAAAAAGCCAACCTGATCAAGCCCAGCCAGAAGTTATACACTTGTGGTGTCAGATAGAATAACTTCACATTAGAAATTTTAAATAAAAGCATCTGTCTTATCCAGATAGGGGTAATCTGGCATTAGTGGTATCTGATTTTCCCACATGCAGTGGAACAAAGCTTTGTCCCTTTGATGAACTTGGAAGAGAAGGGTTGGGCTCACCTGGCCTCCACCTGAGTCTTCACAAAAGACATTTCCTTGATGTCCTGAAACCTATCTCCCAGCTCCACTCAGATATCTTGGGTATTTCGAAGCACCTCAAATGCCCCTGGTTGCCCATATTTAGGCAACAGAACACCACCAGTAGCCTCTAGCTTTAGGTTGGGAGGACAGGATTTCTTTCTTAGCAGGTTGGCCATCTGCTAAGAATAGTCAAAGTAAATGTAAGTTTCACATTTAACAACATGTATTTTTATTTACTATTTGTGTTTACTCTCTTTTACGACTGATATGATCATGCATTTTCTACACTTTGTCTTATCTGTACTCATCTTCGTTTTCTTATTGGTTCCTGTGTTTCACATTTTAAGCAAAATTCTGATCTTAGTTTTCCTGATACAAAATTTTGTATTATCCTTGGGGCCTTCCTGTCTTCCCTTCTGTCAACACAGTGCTTCCTAACTGGTTTCACTGTGAAATTCCCAAGAAATGTAGTTCTCCAGGAGTTGTCTAAAAATTCTGCAGTGTCTGACATATGGCATTCCTTTTCCACCAGAAGTAATCGAATGTTTCATTAAAACGCAAGACCCTTGCAAAGATTGGAAGAGGGTTGGACAAAATATTCAAGTCTTCATCCCATGCAGGAGCAGGGTTTTTTCCATGGGCTGCACCGAGACCTGGCAACCAGGGAGTACCTTCAGGAAGGTCTCTGGTGCTGGACCCTCTTCCTGCTTGTGCTCAGACCATGAGAACACGAGCCTTTTTCCTGGAACTGTTGAGAGTGCTGCCTGATGCTGATGCTTCCAATTTGACAGACATAATTTCTTATAACTATCTCGTTTGGTTGTCTGATCATCAGTTCTTCTTTCTTGAATACTAAATAACAATGAACATTTGACAATAATAATAATAACAACAATAGTAATAAGAATAATTTCTCCAAGATATGTAAAGACCTCTTTAATGACTAATTAGGACATTGTCAAAATACTTTTCAACCCATGATTAGTCTCTTTGGTGTAACTAGTACTGGTATTCCTAAAACAGAAATGTCTTCATTTTGCAGAGCCAAGAAGGAGACCTGACCATGACTGCTCATCAGAGAAACGACATACATGTCAGACATGCTTTTAGCCCACTGAATTTTTGAAATAAAATGTTTATTTGGAGGACTGTATCTTCATAGGTGTTATTTAAAGGGCCACGCCTGCACAGATGTTAGTTTGCTCAGAGACAAATGTACCCATGTTAATCATATATTTCCGGCATAATCTTCTAGGTGAGGGGCGAGGTAAAAATTAATAATTTTATTTAAATGTGCTGTCTTGGGATCACTCAATAGTCATCAGAAAAAGATGACGAAATCTCCAGGGAAGTTTCATTCTATTCATTTCAGGGTAGAATTAAACACTTTGATATGTTTGTTTCCCTGCAAAGAGCACATAGCTGTACATGTCAGACGCTCAGCATTCAGAGGTGAAATTAACTTTTCAAAATCCCACATTAAAGTGAAAAATCCTTTTTTTCTATATATCATTATTAGTGACCACTAAAAGCATTATATCAAGCCTCTGCTTTTGTTGAAAGCTTGATTTATAACAGCCCTTAGGATATTATTTGCAGTTTATGCTGACAAACTAATCACACAGTGTGACGGCACATCATATCACATCTCCAACATTATGTGTATGAAGGAAAGAACAGTTACTATGCCTTAATCTTCTGTCTGAACATAGTTTTTATTTGGCCTCTTCTGGTGCTCTAATGTTATAAAACCAAATCATAAACCAGGACATATGTACCGTTGTGCAGTGGCTCATGTAGTGGTTAAAATAAATTTTCTCATTAACTGTGTCAAAGATCAAGCTATTATTTACAAACATGCAAATGCTATGGTGACAGGCACAGTATGTGACCTCAAACAGACCTGTGTTCATGGGTCAGTGCACACACTGATGTATTGAACCAATCTAGAACTTCTGGGAGAGGCTGATACACAAGTAGAACTTGTTGCCGTCAGCAGTAACAGAGAGGGAATACTCATCTAACATCTCCACAGGGGACTGCTGCACCATTCTTGAAAGCAAAACTGTCTGAAGGCTCCCAACTCTGAAGCTGAACCTCATCAGAATACATAATACTAATTTGTATTTCAGCAATGCCTGGTAGCTTTTGTCCCTGGTGTTGGATGAGTAGCTTCTATGAACTACTCTGGTGTTATCATCCTCATCATCCTCAACCATGCTGTTGGGTTTTGAGCACACATCTCACAATACACTTGAACACCAATATGGACTCTGTGAAAGGATTTAGACATGGCCCTGACATCCATCAACATCACTCCCCCTGAAAGCTCTGGGAGTTATGTGTACATCTGAGGGCAGAGTTCGGACCATAAAGTTTAAGTACAAGCATCTGGGCACAATTTTCTCCAGTGAGCAGGATTCCAAGTTTCTGTAACATCTGCTGTGGGAACTATAAGTACTTTATATTAATGTTGTAAACTGTGTTAGCTATAATCACCTTTTTTAATGGGAAAAAATGCAGTCATCTCCACCTGGTGATTCCAGTGATGCAGACACCTGTCTGCTAGGAATTGGACTGAGACCATCAACACATTTCACCCAAGCAGTTGAAGGGCTATGAGATGATAATGGCCTAAGGTTATAATTTGCAAGTGACCCATGAATGCTGGGCATTTTCCAGCAGACATCATTGTCAGATAAGCGCTTGTTTTTCTGTAGGGACTCAGCTAGTTCTTTCACTTCATATTTTTGCAAAATGTTTGGCTAAGAGATGAAAAAATGCATGTGAACATAGGAAAGGAAAGAATCCTTTAGCAGTGTGTACAGAAATCAGAATGATGCTATAGAACCTATTCTTATTCTTTTAATTGGATTCCTACTTATATATGTAAACATATAGTAACTAATGGTTTAATGTTTCCCAGTGCCAGGAGTAGTCCTCCTAGCTGTTTGTGGTTTCTTGATGTTTGTTGTCAATCTCATTATAGCTCATTATATCTCATTATGTATGTGATCCTGATTAAGGAGAAGTACTTGACTACACTTTATACTTAAAGCTAATTTCCCCCATCTACCTAATTAAGGAAATAGTGAAAAGAGGCAGAGTCACACAGCCCATAATCAGGTGAATGTTGCCTTCCATAGGTTGTTATTGATACTTGAGTCAGTCAGATTAAAATAACCTGGAACAAATCTGCACTATCACTTTTTTTACTACGGTTGTAGTATCCCATTATAAGAAAAGATAAGCTGCAGTTGAACTCTAGATGGAGTTAGAAAGAGGTAGGTATGTACCCAAATACATTTTAACTAAAAATAAATCCTGAAAGAATGTCTTTATTGGAGGAGGAATATTTTACCACTCCTGCTCCTATGCTAAATTTAGTTTCAAAACTGTCCAAAGGGCAATATTTCCAACTGCATTTTTTAATGATTTCTTACTGCCTGGCCTGTGGGAGTGAGTTGAAGCAAAAGTAAAATTTAGTCACAAAATTTACCCATAGTTCCCCTTTTTTCCTGTGATACACTGTTGATAACCAGCACACCATTCCCTGTGGAAAGGAAGAATATGTTTTGGAAAGCTGACAGTGATTCGGTCTATTTGATTTCTCTGATTCAGTGTCAGCCTGTACCCTGGTCTGACGTCAGCATCAAGAGAAGGGGTTTCTGGATGTACAAAGGCAGCTGAATTGTTATATACATTTACTATACATACAGACAGAATCTGTAACGTAGAAGAATGAATTGTAAGATGGAATAATGGATTGATATCCCAGAAACTTATGAAAACACCACATGGAACTCTTTTTATAACCAGTAAAGTAAAAACAATTGAGTATCTTTCATCTGCCCTGAATGAACACCATTATGAACTTCCTGATGTTAAAATCAGCCTCCCACAGAAGGATGGTGTGCAAGGGTGCACCACGTCTGTGAAAACCCGGGGAGAGTCTCTTCTTCAGTTGTTACTTTCAGGTGGCAATACCTCAATGCAGTTTTGCCTTCTTGGATGAAAATGATTTGATTGTCAGGGATTTTTAACCATGCACCACGTGTTTGCTCACTTGTAAAGCCAGGTAGCAGAAGCACTTCTAACACTTGCCTCTGAGTGAAGGGTTAGTAGGCAAGATACCAATACAGCTGAGAAAGGACGGTTTGCTAAAGCCAGCTTAAAGTCAATACGGGAGTATAATTTTCCTCTGCTTGTGATTTTATTCCCACTGATTCCAGCTCCAAGCATTGAGATGGGCAGATGAATGCATGTTTTTACTGGATAAGCAGGTAGGGGACTCACAGACAAACTCCACTGAACTTTTATTTTTACCATACTTAAATTGTTGCTAAGGAGTAGGTTTTCTTCCATTTAAAATAAATTGAACTTGAATAAATTGAAATTCTCCAGCTTAAACTTCATGTTATTAACACTGGCTAAGAAAAGTTCTAATTTTCTGGCATCTTCAAGCAGTATGCCTTCAAAAGGAAAATTTAATAACTTGCTTCTCACCACAAGAATCGACCGTGAGCAGAATTACCCATCAACAGCTTTAAACTCTTCAGTTGTTTGGATGTGAATGGCCTTCAAGAACCTTTCTGGATTCACCAGTGTTGTGGGAACCTTCCACTTACACTTGGCTTGGGAAGTGTGAATTCTTATTTTGCAAAGAGCCTGGGGATTTTGCCAAAGCTAATATTCTGGGGTCCATATGTGTTAAGTGATCAGCAATTCTGGAACACAGCAGCAGGCAGTCAAGTTGGGGAAGCCTCTCAGAGACACTTCAGACAAAGAAAGGAATTTGGATTTTTTCAAGAATAACTTTAAAGCAGAGAAATGGCCAAGAAAAGATCATTTGAAATTTGGAAAAATTTGAGACAACAGAACTTTTGTCCAGGCTATGTGCATCACAAGCTGTCTTGGGGGGAAATTTCCTATGTTGCTGTAAGTGACAAGCACTTTCCTTAATATTGACTGTGTAAAATGAAGTGTCACTGCACTCTGGATTGTGATCTCTGAGACCACACTAGAACACACGTTTTACTATACCTTTTCTACATCCATTGGAATGACTATATACGTGCTGGTGCAAGAATCCAGAGAATGATGAAGTCCCAAATATATACAGATGGTATTTGCCACCTTGATATGTATTCTTTACATATCAAGAATGCAAATCATTGTTTTGTACTTTCTAATATTGCACCAGAATCTGACTAACACTGAAAAACACAAGCAATGCCTTATCTTTTTGAATTCACATTTGTCTACCAAAGCTCTACGTGTTATCTCTCATATGAGTCAAGGGCATTGAAGAAATGGAAATGTTTGAGAAACAACTAGATGTGCCACTTAGTGCTGTGGTTTAGTTAGCACGGCGGTCTTCAGTCAAAGCTTGGACTTGATTATCCTGGAGATATGTTGGAACCCTGAATTCTGAGAATTTCACTGTTTCTGTTTTAACAAGTTTTGATCCCCAGAAATACACCTCATGTGATCTTCAAACCTGGAAAAGACTTCCCCTGTAGTGTGATAACTTTGAAATTAATGCTGCATTGTTAAGGTTATGTCACTAGGTGAATTAGGTAGAAGTGTAAACATTTTGGTTCATGAAATATTGTAAAAATAGTGTCCAAAATGGAGGGTTTAGGTGTTGTTTTATAACTTCCCTTTTTACCTTTGCTACTTCCCCTTTCTTCTCCAAAAACTTGTGTTTTCTGCCATTGGTTCTAAAGTACCTCAATGCGGGATAAGAAAAACTGATTATTGGGTTTTTATTGAAAATATCCTATGCAACACCTCCCTAATTGGACAATCTAGGGAATAAATAATCGGGACAAGTGTGCTCGGCGCCATTTTGCCCTTCAACATCAGGAGAGCTGCTTCTCTGTAGTTGTTTTGTAGATAAGGTTTTAATAAACATCTCAAGACCGAAGAAAATCTGCAGTGTCTTTTCTGTGGCTTATCTCAAGTGCCTGTTAAAAGAACTCACAAAGAGAAGATGTGCCGTTGCAGGGCCGAAGGCTTTGGCCAGAATCGCGGCAGAGATATTTTCCAACCTTTAACGATTCCATGATTCTATCATTCTATGCATAGCAGTTAATTTGATCACACATAATAATATGCAGATGGTTTTCAATGACAGTTGATAAAAGAACTCACTCCAGAGACAACCACTTTTCTGGCTTCCAGGAAAGGTGAATTGTTCTTAGAAAAATACAGACATTAACACTGTCCCTGGGATCATTGCCTGAAATTATTTTGCCATTACCTGAAATTATTTTGATCTCTCTTTGTTGTAGCGCATACATTTAGTACATCACTGTTGCACTTTGTAAATCTTCAGGTAAGTAAAATTAGTATTAAACATTAAACATTACATATTTATAATGCCTAAAAAAACCTGGCCGGATCATACTATACTTTGACATTCTTTCAATAGATGTTTTATAGTTCAGTGCTAGAAAACAACAAGAAAATAGCATTGAAGTTTCAATTTGATCTGTGGTGACTGTTTAGAGCAAAAAGCAAATGTCTCAGTGGTTCCTCATGACTGCAGCTCTCTTAACAACTGATGTACTCTGTGCAATATTCAATGGCATTGGCTTTAGTAAGGTTTGACATATGTATTTGCATTAAAATGCATGGCTTCATCAAACAAAAACATGCCTCTTAGTTAACTCCTTCTCCAAAAGTGAGGAATACTTCTACTACAGAAACAGTGGGTGATTTTCCAAATTGATGCAAACAGGGTAACAAGAGGAAGGGCCAGTGAGCAGATGGTCTTCTGACTTCTCATTTTAGAGCTACTGTAGCAGGTGTTGAAAATGCCTTCCATTCTCCTGATGCAATAATGAGGGGAAAACCGACCTTTAGGAAAACCACAGAAAAGAGTAATGACTGTACATTCTGTCATGTATCAGTGGGAAACATTCAAAAATGCAATTCCTTTCATGGAACTGATGAATATTTCAAACAAATGTGTGCTGCACAAAGGAGATGTGGCTATTCACAGTGCTATAAATTACTGCAAATTACTCCAGAGAAAGGTCTGGGAAATTAACCACACTTTTCACAAGGGCCAGGATGTTGGCATGCAAATAGTTTGTATTTACATTCCAGCATTTTCCTAACATCAGCTCAAGTCATTTTGAGTAAGTATTCTGATTTTGTGGGATTGCAGCCTCTTGTGTTTTCCCTTCCCTACCACTCATCACAAAGCAAGTGCATTTACAAACACACACACAGAGCTGGGCAAATGCAAACACACGTTGCACCCAGTTGTTAGAGAACATGTAGAATTATCTGTCATGCAATAGCTATGAATATTCAAAGTTTAAAATTAATTTCAGTTTGTTCCTTTCTTCTGTTTTTAAATTTATTTGGAAAAAGGGAAATAATGCAAAGAGTTTGAAGAGAGAATATATTCAGAGCTATAGTCCAAAGAGCTCTCCCTTACTACATTTTTTCAAGTCTGAAAACCAAATGAGATTCTAAATTTCTCCTCTTTCTTCAAATAAAACTCTGCTTTTATGGTCATCACTCCCCTTTCTGAGATCTAACATACACTCATGAGGTCAGCTGGTTGTAGAGGAGACACAGATCCTTCATTTTATTAACTCCATAAATAGTCAAATGAGAATGATTGTACTCAAGTTTCAAGAACATGTAGTTCACACCAGACAGGCTCAGTGTATTAACATTATAAATCACATCCTTTGGTATATGTCACCACAGTACTTCTATGGTTAATCTTATGGTTTGAGTATCTGTCTTTGCCACACCAAATATCTGAATAGGAAGGGTGCTGTTCACCCCTCAGTAAATGACTGACACCAATTTTATTGGCATTTAAACTGATGACAAGATGATAAGTGTTCTGCACTAATTTTGATTGCTGGATTTCTCTTATTTGCACTTATCAGGTTTTCATAAATAATCTCATATTTCTTGAGGCTCTGGTTTTGCATATCTAATTTGAAAACCTCATTTTCTGTTTTGTGGACATACTGATGTACTTTCTGCTTTCATTAACTGCAGTTGGATTACAGCTGACTAAGACCAAAACAACAAGCCCTAATCTTAAAAAAAAATAAATTATTAGATTAGATTAATTTAAATTAAGTGAATCTGAGGCATCAAAAATTAGTAGTCACATCTAAAATCTTTTAGAAATAAGCCACATAGTTCTCTGAACTAGTACTTTGTAGAGCTACAAACTCAAACTAAGGTCTCACTGGAATTGTCTTTTCTTTGTATGAATCATTAGAATTTTATATAGAAAGAGTGGGATTACACAAATGTAGACATACCTGATGTAAACAAAGCAAGGAAAAGTCCAAATAATTAATATGTGTCTTTCTGCACCTTAAGTATTAATAGACTGTGACAGAAAAGTAGATAAATTTCCCTTTGATTTATGTCCTGGATATAATCATAGACTCATAGCATAATTTAGGTTGGAAAGAACCTCTGGAGATCTCTAATCCAACCCTCTACTCACAGTATGGTCAATTTAGATCAGGTTGCTCGTGTTCTCACCCAGTCAAGCTTTGACTAAACTCCAAGGATGGAAGTTCCAGAGAATCTCCAGACAATTTTTTCCAGTATTTGGCCACCCTCGTGGTGAAAAACTGTTTCCTAGTATGTAATTGGAATTTCCTGTGGTTTTCACGTCAGAATTTAATCACTGAGCATCTCAGAGAAGGATCTGGCCCTGCCTTCTCTGTACCATCCCGTTAGGCAGGTGTAGGCAGCAGAAAGAGCCCAGTTCCCCTCCACTGGACTTGCTCTAGTATGTCCATGTCTTTCTTGTACTGGGGAGCCCAGAACTGGATGCAGTACTCTGGATATGGTGACACAAATCCTAGATAGAAGGAAATAATCACTATTTTTGTAGATATTCTGCCTTGTTCAGCAAGACTGTTCAGAGAATAACAAAAAATTGTAAAAAACTGACTTCTAGAAAAATATTGACTGATAAAGTCAGGTGAGAAACGAACATGATGGTAGGGTAAAACTGAAATGGTGTCTCAGAAATGTGTGAACAACTTGGAAATAGGGATTATTGCATGTCCTGTATCTGCTTGGTCTGCTGATATAGCCAAAGAAGGCTGTGGAGCATCTCAAGAATTCTTTTCTCTACCTTCCTCAGGTGTTTAAACCTAGAAACACTTAGTAACAGCACCTAATTAATCTAAGTCATGAGGAGCTCAGAATAAAATTCATAATTAGTTTCCAAAAAATAAGCAACTTCTGTCCTTCTGCAAGGAAGAGTAAATAAACAAATCAATAAATAAACCAAACAGAATGTTCCAAAGATCTACAAATCAGGATTTTATTGGCCAAAGCAGAAAAATGTGTTTGAGCGAGGCAGAGTGTATTAATAACAGTCCTTATCTCCCATCAGAGAACAGCTAGCTGGAGCGTCCCTGAGGGAAAGAGGCACATCTCTGTGGTGGCCAAAGTGCAAAACATCTTCAGCTTTCCAGGGGGGAAAGAGCATCTTTCACTCCAGTCCAGACCTCACCAGCAAACTGTGAAGTTGCATCACCTACTTCCTGTGCAATGCATCACTTGCCCTCAGAACAGATGTACTGGGTCAGGTCAAAAGTCCATTTAGTCCAAAATCTTTTCTCTGACAGTGGCCAGTAGAAAAATGTTAGCAAATAGGTGTGAGCAAAAAACAAAAGCAGGGATCTGAACAGCCATGAACTTTGAAATCAAAATCCTCAGTCAAGTCCAAAATTAATCAGAGTTTCTATCACTAAAACAGGTCCAGTCAAATCCCTCACACTATCACAAACTCTGTCTGACAGCACTGAATTCAGCGTCTGCTGGTGAGTGTGAGTGGAAAAAGGCAGGAAGTGAAGAGATAAATTCCACAGCTTGAACTCCATGCTTTGTAACAAACATTGCTTTTAAATCATTGTGGAATTAGCCCAAGAGAGTTGCATTGTTCTGCTGCTCATTTCAGCAATCTATTAAAGACATATACATGCTTGCATAATCTCACACTCCATCTTCTCATTTTCTGACCAGCTGGATAAATGTTGATAACCTGGTAAATAGTTCTACTTTTAAAAAAGCCCCATACCTCAAGGGTGTGTGTTTATAGGATTATTGGACTTCTTCATGACCTAATACAAACTCTTCTGCCAAAGGATGAACTTGATGTAAAGGCCAAATCTTAACTGGAAACACCCTTGGTTATTTTGCAGCAGAATGCCACACACATGTGGGAAGACTCCTGTCCAGGACAGCCTTGCAGGGATTACTGAAATATGAATGCTGTTACTAAAGCACTGCACCTGAAAATACTCTGATCGCTTACATTGCTGTGGATTAGGTTGATTAAAAATACATGTACGTATCCATCCTCTGGATAACTGGGATACGTAGAGGAAACAGGATGCCAGAGGTACATGGGATATTCCAAACTGGTGGTTCTGGTGCTGTTATTTACATTATAACCATCACCTCAGAGTTTCACTTTCAAAGATCACACCCATAAATCAAATCCAAGTGTGTTCAATTTGTTCACCCCCACCAGTAATGAGTGTCAGTCTTAACTCCAAGCATGAATTGTCTCCTCAGAATAAATCAACAAAACTCTCCTATTTCAAATTCAGTTATGACCACAACGTTTTGCACCTGCAGCAATAAAGGGGCTTAGAAATGACATTTTTCCCAGAGAAAGCAGCTCTGACTATAGCAAAGCAAGGGAAGATCTGTTCTTATGAGTAAATGAGGGTAGGCAGATGTGGGCAGGGGCAGGTCTCTGACTCCCCTTACCCCAAAATGGCCCAAATGGGTTGGTCACAGAATCAATAAGAGCATGTAGGCATCAATTTCTTCAGAAAGAAAGAGGTAGTTCCTCTTTCTTCTGAGCAGGAATAAGGTTTCAGTCCCCTAGGTGCCACTTATGCCTACATCTGCGTGTCGGTGTGCACATCTGTAAGGACGGCATCTGTTCATGGTCCAGAAGATACCTTAGCACTGAGATTTCAATTCACTGCTCATCAAAAGACACCTTTCAACAGCTTCCACTTGTGCTGTTTCCATTCTCCTGCAGCTTCCAGGCCTCAGAGACTGACAACCAGACACTGGAAAGTATTTCAACAAAATGTTTACTAATGAAAAAAAACTAGCAGGAAGCCTTGAATTTTTATGTAATACCCATGAACTCAAATCAATGAAAATTTCAGTTCCTCTATAAATATTTCAGCCAGCTCTGACCCATCTGTAGCTGACACTTCCTTTACTCCAGGAAGCACTGAGCAGCAACAAAGGTTTCAGTCCAAGCCATTACGTTAACAGAGCAACAACAGAGCCTGTGCCATGTGTCTGACTTCTAAAGGGCCGCTCACTGCCCACCTGGCACAGCACTTTGCACTGATGCTGCTCTTGCTGCAGAGACAGGAAACTCAGGAGTCACCAGGGGTAAACTTCAGAGCTGAGAGGCAAAGAGAGCGACCTCTGCTCCAAAGGTCTCACCAAAGCACTGATGGGGCTGTTTGAGTCTCTACTACAGTTCACTTTCTTCCCAAGTTTTTGAATTTTCTGTAGAAGCTAAAGTTTTTCAGCCCTGTCCTTAACCACTCCATAAAAACAGCAGGGGATCGACTCAGTTTAACTTACATGAAGGGAACAGGGCTAGCTTTCCAAACTGGCAGTGTCTCTCCTCCGCCTGCTGAAGCCAAGTGTGCTGCCAGCAGGCCCCAGGTGTGCGCCACATGAGCAGGTGAAGAAAATAAAAAATGTTTATATGCATTGCGATGACAGTTCTGAGTCCATGTAAAGCAAAATACATGACAAGGAGCGT
Organism: Climacteris rufus; assembly: GCA_013398175.1. Classification (NCBI taxonomy): domain Eukaryota; kingdom Metazoa; phylum Chordata; class Aves; order Passeriformes; family Climacteridae; genus Climacteris; species Climacteris rufus. Next base: position 340,619 of record VZRZ01007768.1, read on the forward strand.
GGTTATCCCAAGACACCAACATTCCTCATGTGCACAAACAGGCAGAAATCCAAAGGCACTATGCCTTCATCTTGGAAAAATTCACTGGACTGTTGCTCTTTAACATGTATTTTTATTTCATTTTCAAAAAATGGATTTGTTTTCTCTGCTACACTTTTTTTTTTTTAATACATTTTCCTCAAAATAAACAGCAAGGAACTGCTTTACAAGACAGGATCTCATACTTCATTTACACAACTGCCTAAATTTAAGTGAGATCAGAATCAACCACAGACAGGTCCTTTCAAAAACACTAATTAAACTACCCTTTGAAACCAAAGTTTAAATTGGAATTGTCCCTCTGACAAAACCCTCCATGCTTAGAGAGCTCAAACAAGAAAGATCAAACATGCAACTTCTTTTGAGACAGTACGTGGCACTTGTGACCAATCCATAGGAAGTGTCCCAAGCTGACAGTCTGTTGATAAAAAGCTTATGTACAATCAAAGCCAAGTGAACTTTATGATAAAAAAGAACCTTCTTGCACTGTGTTCCCATGAGAGGATGCAAGCATTTTTTTTCTTTAAAGAACTATTTTAATTATATTTGTTGTGCATCTTGAACAAAACCTCTTCTCTTGGGGAAATGGGAATTCATGTCATGCTAATGCCAACATCTATTCACTTATGCACATTCTTTCACATCAAAAAGAATAACCTTAGAAGTATATGGTAGATATGCCACAATGAGCAGATCACACCACCAGAGTCTCTGGTACTTTTATGATTCCATGAACAATGAGACAAAAAGAGATAAAGATGCTTTACATGTGACATGAGGAGATGCAGTCTTAAAGATTAAACCTCAGGGCATCTTATATGCCAGACTACTTCAGTTTGGTACATGCTGAAACTTTCTGTTAAGGTTAAGAAAAGGATAAGAAAGTCACAAATGCATTACCTGTTCAGAATCTAAAATGGAATTTTGGAGTTTAATTTGTTATTACATATAGAAGAATCTTTTTTCTTTTTTAATCTTAAAGTATAGGTTTAAAAAAATGATCCAAGGTAGTCACATATGTGCTTCATTCAATGCCTGTTTCCAGCACACCTGTTGGCATGGAGGTGTGTGAGTGAAAACAAGAAAGAACTCGAAAGAGCATGGGTATGTATATGCTTTTATCTAAGCAGGGACATAAATTGCACCCACAAGAATGGGATCATACAAGGTTTAAGTTCAACAACAGAAAACAAAATGGGACTCTAAGATTTTATTACCATCTTCACTTTTTAAAAAAGAGTATCTTTTAAATTGTAATCTACAAAGTAAATGGGGTATATATATCTAGAGCTGCATCTGTTTCAGAAACATGAAACAGCCCTACAGTTCAGGTTGGGAGGTAGAGAACGGGTGGTTTCCAAACAAATGAGTTACTAGCTACATTCTGTTTCCTGAACGTGCACTGGCTGCTCTGCTCTGTGGATTGTTACCAGCTTCAGCATTTTTAAAATATTTCCCATTACCCTTTATTTGATATTTTATGCTTCCCCTCATAAACCCTTGAAGCAGATTAATTGTGCCTGTGATGTTTGTTTGTAAGTACAGCTGCTCTTCCTTCCAGTTTGTTTTATAATTGTGATGTCTCAAAGATATCCTCATAAAACTGACGGGTGGATCTGCAAACAACCAGAGTTTTATCAGAAAGGAAATCCAGATTAAAGTTATTGGAGAAAACATTTGAGTAATGCTCAATGTTAAAAAAAAAAAAAAAACAACACAAAAGAAAATATTTAAAAATCCATCACTTCTTCTACATGTTTATTACATGTACATAAATACTGTTAATCCTGTAGTTTATTTTGTTCAATATATACAAATATACAGTTCTAGTACATTGGGATGTCTTAGAACAAATAATAAATCCAAATTCAATAGTCTAAGAGTAATACTAATTGGTTCAGGGACTGTCATGCTGTACCTCCAACAAGTGCTGTATTTCAGAATTCTTTTGTTTATTAGTTGGAAAGGATGGGTGAAGTTTCAGACCAAAGCAATTGCTAACTATAAAACCAAATCAAATAAAGGCTTCAGTTTGAAAGAGCACCTTTAAAGTCCATTTGTGAGATACACTGTTCAGCTGTTAAATGTCTTGTAAGTTTTCCAAGAACTTTGGTGAGCTTTCTTCATAAAATCTATATCATTTTCATTGAAGATTAATGATAGGCTTATTAAAAAATAAAAAACTTGGAGAGGCTTTCTGTGATTATGAACAAGGGTCATCACACTACATTACTTTGGAATGTTTTTATAAGCTTTGTCAGTAGAAGTACACTAAAAAAATCTATAGACCAACATTTTCAAGTCTGTTTTTCATTTTTAAAGGATATAATTTATTTTTTCTCTTTCATTTACGAGTACATGAACAACACCAAAATACCATTCTCAGTTCCATCCAAGTAGTGCCATTGGATGCCATTTAATTATCACTTGTAACTGGGCAACGATGGTCACATCAACAGGGCAAGGCATGTATAAGCAGGGAAGACTGTGCCAAAGTCTAGACTGGCAAAGTTCTGCACATTGCAGATGAAGACAGAGCATACACAGAGGGAAAGCAGCCCCTGGTCCTCCATTTTGTCTTATCCAAAGCAGGATAAAAGATGCAGAGTCCCATATCACTGCCAGAGAGGATTTGTGCTTCAGGATGCAAAACCCACATGAAACAAATAAAGAACCCTTTGGGGCTACTGCAGCTGGTCAAGACTGCCATGGGAAGCAGCTTATGTGAACCAGGGAATGCATAGTGCTGCCTGCCCCTAGCCAAGCCATAAGGGTGCAGGGCTTTCTGCTTTCTTTTCCTGCAGAATAAGACGTGGTATCCACTACTGTCATGTGGCAGAGCCAAAACAAACAAACAGAAGTGTGCAGGATGAGTGGCTGGTTAGTCTGACTTCTCCTTGTCCCTGCTTCTGTGATGGAAATGATTACTCTGCCTTTTACAGGATCTACCAATGTTAAATTTGTCAGTTTATATGGACTCAGGTATCAGAAGCTGATTTAGTTATAAGCCAAGTTTTTTAAAATGCCCAATTTGAGATACTCCAAAAGCAGCTGAAAGCCAGGAAAGTCAGCTCCTCCAGGATGCAATGGCCTGGGTTCATGCCACACTAGGGCAGCACAATCATGGATGGGATTGGGTTTGCCTTTGCCTATCCATCAGTACAGACAGGTATCTGCAGAATGTGGTTCAGGTTTTACAGAGTAATTATATGCTGGAAGATATAGAATTACCCCTGGTGGTGCCTATTTCTCCAACAATTAGAGAGAACAAACGGTGGCTTTGATCCTATCTCAGGCATCTTAATTGAATTACTTGAATTCAAGACCGTGTTTAAATATTTTTCTTCAAACTTATGTAACTTAAGTAACCGCCTGTAATGGTATGCATATTTTTAAACAATTTCTTAAAGTGCAGAGTCATCATTCATTACTAGAGAGCACAATATTTGACAGGGAGAAAGAATATATTTCAAAATAAAGACTTCTATCACTTTTACCTGAAGGAAAATTAGGACTGAAATGGTAGAAGCACACTGGATAATTTTGGGAACTTCCTATAAGCAATGGTGTCAGGATACCACCTTCAGTTGCTAAGTATCTAAACTTGAAATTGACTAATAAGTATAAACAACGTAAAACCTCTTTTAAAAAAAGGAAAAGAAAATGCAGCAGTGTTGAAATTTGTTCTCTTCCTGAGAAAACTCTATAGTCATGAAGATGTCACTGCAGTCTTTCCCAGTTTGCCAATATTAAGGAGATGAAAGGTGTTAAATATCATAGAATAATTGAATATCCTAAGTGAGAAGAGAGCCACAAGGATCACTGAAGTCCAGTTTCTAGCCCTGCACAGGATAATCCCAAGAAACACACCACATGCCTATGTATTTAAAAGAGGAAAATAGATGTAAACTGTGGTTCTATAAAACCTGTACTGTTTTATAGGATGTAAAATTTTTGTTAGCTTAATAATTTAAAAAACTTGTCTCTTAAATTAAAATTCCTGAAAATACTCCCCCAATTTTATGCCTACCCTTATTCTAGGATCTCTTTCTCCCAGTGTGATGAACTGTCTGTGCTTCTCATCCTTTATCTTTCCCTATCAATCCTGCCTTTCTTCCTCCCCACATACCTGGGTTTCCCCTCTCTTTTCCAAGCCAGGCCATTTCTATGACTGCTCCCTTGTTCCTCCTTTCCTCCAAACCAACCACTGTGATGCTCAGCTCCATCTGACCCAGTAGCCTGTAGACTCCTTTGCTGACCCATGGAAAATGCACACTGGAAGCTGGAAATAAAATCTTCTCCATTTCACAACTGGTTCTTCAATCTCTTCCTACATTCCATGACTGTTAAGTACTTCACAGCAAAAATAGCAAGGAATAACTTTTAAAATACCCACTTATCTGCCTGTTTTTCACATGAAATCAGTAATATTCTGCTTATTCACACTGAGGAAACTCCTTGGGATTTTTGAATTCATTAAGTACAGCATTTATATGTCAGCATATGGGAGAAGGAAGGATAAAAATTACATCAGCTAGAGCAGCAACATCTTATGAATGTTAAACTTACATTCACATACAATTATTTACATACCAGCATTAGAGATAAGACTCAAATTTGTTATCTTTTATGAAGCATGGCTCAAACAATTCACAAATCTTACTCTAAAAACTCTAAATGCACAGAAATCTAGAATGCCACCAATATTGGGCATGTGCCTACCACCAGAGCAGGATTGTTTGAACCATCAGGGGCTTTGAACCTGTTAGGGGGTCCCTAGTATAGTTTTGGCCTGCGCCAGCTAGTATTTTCCTAAACTGTTTCCAATGCTTTGGGCATTAATATGTGTCAAGGATTATTGCCTGTCAGTAACTTTATTAGGATGTCCTGTGCTGGACAGCAAGGGGGTTGCAGAGTGTAGATGTGAGCTGGGTCATGCAGCTGGACCTGGTGATAGGAAATGGGCAATAGCTGCCTTTGGTTTCCCATTTAAAGGCAGGGCCACAAAATACCAGGTATATGCACAGGACTCAATGAGATGCAGCCCTTCATACATCTGAAATAGGCCACTATATTCACTTTCAAGCATAAAACCTACACTGCTGACCAAAACTTCAGTGTCTGATTGCTTCCCAAACTCAAAACAGCCAATAAAAGCTAGAATAAACCTCACCCTTCACCTCATCTTCTGATTACCTGTCAGTAATTATGCCACACAGTACTCCATCAGCATGGCTCTTGCTATTAACAGTTCATAGTGACATGCACATCTAACACCTGCTGACATTCTCTGATGTTCAATCTGCAGGAGTTTTTCCCGTCTCCATCACTGGCTGAGTTAGGACAAAACTTCTGAGAAGTCTCTGGAGTAGGTAAATGTACAGTTCTCTGCAAGAGGTGCTGGGCCTATACCTTTGCAGCCACATCCATGGTCTTCTCTTTGGTGGCACTAATTCCAGCAAAAGTGCCAATGGCTGGTGGTCATCCTGCCAGTTTAGTCATTATGGTGGTGGACTCTGAAGCTGGAAGGCACAAACCTGTGATTAACCCAGGTCACATGGTGCAGCAATCATTTTGAGCTACTACCAACCTAAGCCAGATTTGAACTGCTGACCAAGAAGTGAAAGGCTTTGTATCCTATTACCAATATCCTAAATCATCCAGCCTCCCCTGCAACTATATTTTTTGGATTATTATGTAGGAACAATAATAGAATACCCCATAAACAGGTTCTTTAGATATTCAAACATGTCAGGTTGTACTTTCTACATTTTCAGATAATTGTGGAGTAAATATTTGTTAAATGAAGTATTTTACATCTGTCTTGGACCAAAGCGATCTTTCTGTCAGTAATACCACAGAACACTTGTAAAAGTATGCCGGCCATTACAGAGTTATGCACTCTTGGCAAATACAGTCTTTGAACTCATGTTACTGTGCTGCCAATAAAAAACATGTTCTTTTTTATCAACTGGATGTCTTTCAATTATACAATCATTGTCTGACAGAAAAGCAGTTGAAATAGATTTTTAAAAATCCTTTTTTTTAAATTTCACACCAGTTGGCAAAAGGTTAATGTTTGTTTGCCTAACTCTCAAAGAGACATTTGGTGTAGTTCAATAGCACAGAGAAAATACTGTATAACGATCAAAAGGAAAAAAAGCATGCACACTTTCCTATGAAAGACAACACATGGTCCTTGCAGAAGGAAATGCTGCATTTCTTTCCCATACATCAGAGCTAGACCTTCACCTCATCATGATGTTCATCTGCAGTCAAAGCAAATTGTGCTGGAGCTGGAAGTCTGGTCTGACCAATGTTTTCGTAATCCTTTTTAATCCTATAGAACATCAAAGGCAACCAGTTACCAAAAGTAGCTCTGGTGTGTTAGAATAAAATAGCTGGTTCAATCTAGACTGCCATTACAAAGACATTCATACATGCAGCCTAATGCAGACTATACTTAAAATTGCTAAATTATCTTTGCCATCACTGTAACCACTGAAACTGAGTGAAATTACTTTTCAAGGAGACAATAGCACTCAAAACACCCACCACTGCCTAGTCAGAACTGCACATGACAGCGTGGATGCACTTTGTGATCCAACATGCTACCACACTTCATCCATTCAAACACAACCTCCCACATACCCAATACGTGCACAAACTTTACTTTATCCATAGGTTTACAACTGACATAATACACTTCCAAAACTGAAGACGTGCCAAGGTGTCCCCACCCCCATCCAGCTCCATCTTTTTCCACAAGCAATACTACTCTTTTTGCACTTTGAAAGTTAGTTTAAGCCTCCTATGAAGAAACTATGCATTTTTGATTGTCGCCTGTATAATCACCCTCTCTGCCTACTCTTCTTTCAGTGTGCAATTGCACTGGTATTTGCCTAATGGATGTAATTGCACTGATGTGTTGTGCAGGCTCCTGTTTTCTCCTTAGCACCCTCCCCTATACAGCTCCTGTAATTATCATATTCAATGATCCAATTAGTGGAAGGTCTGAAGACACCCCAGGTCCTGCTGCAAACTGAGTCCATTTGTATCAGATGGATTTGTTAGTTAAATCAGATGTTATCCCCTTTCCAGCTTTGTTGTTGGGTAGGACACATGCATTGATAATTACCCATGTGTTGTCTATTTTTAAGCTTATCTTTGAGCTTCCATGAGCTGTCTCTTTGTCACTGTATGCAGACAGTTAAGTAGGCTGCAGTGGGCTACCAGCACAGCAAACATTCATTCCAAAATACCAACCAGCTCTTACATTTTCCTTATGAAGAGGGAGGAAGGGAAAGCTTTGCTGATGGGCTGCTCTATCCTCTTGTTGACCTCTCCCAGCAAGAATTACTTAGGGATGCTGCAGTCTTCTTGTTGCGCTGACCGCCGGCCGCCCAGTGGCCTCGGCAGATGACAAGGATTGGTGTCCCAGCAGGACAAACCAAGATCCTGTCAGCAGCTGGCGATGCTGTCTGCAGGTGGCTGGAATGAAGGCTGGCAGCAATGATGGTGTTGCTTGACAACAGAGGCAGAGCAAAGGACGAGAGAGGGCCTTCTCTTTGCCTGCAGCCCTTCTCTTTATTCAACCCCCAGGGGGGCAGAAGGTCTGGTTGGACTGAGAGGTGAGGAAGAAAAAGCAGTTGGGGCAATGGTTACAGTGACTTTTAAACAGGGGAGGAGAGAGAGAGGAGCAAAGGAGCAAACCGATGGGGAGATGACAAGGGGTGACAAGGGACCAGTTACAGAGGGTTGGGGGAGGAACACATTTGAATCAACCAATTATGAACCAAACAGAACAGAACTTTCCAGAGCTTCATACATAACCAATGAACTGCATTAATAGACAGGAAAAGCTGAACCAATGGGGATAAAGGAATGCAGAAGCTTCTGGAACAGAGGGAGGAGATGCTGCAGGAGTGACACCCAGTGGGAGGCAACCCCTAGACTGGGGTCTCGCCCTCGGATCCACCCTCAGGGTCAGAGTCCTGGGTGGGGAAATCCACCCACTTTATGTCACTCAGCCCTAAGGTGGGCTGGGCCACTGCAACATCTGTCTTGTGGGAAGATGATGCTATTTCAGAGGTAGTGAATGTAGAAAGAAAGAGGAAGGAACGTTTCCAGACATCCAAACCACTCACTTCTCTTCCTGCCTCTGCTGTGACACATGGGAAAGCTATATTTCTTTCATTATGCCACTGTCTTTTGCTTGTGTAATCATTCCCTAGAGAAAGGAACGGTTACTTGGTCCATCTCAAAGTGTGGGAGAGGAACATGCTATAGCTGAAGCAGAGGTAAGTTTGAAGGAAGGATGGCTACATGGAGTAGACTGAATATAACTGGGATTCTTAAAAGACAGTTAAGTTAGGAGACTGCGTGATCAAAACTGTTCCACACAAACATTTGGATTCACCAGGGCTGAAGCACATATCCTTTATGTCTTTAAAGTTGTCTTTAGACAACTCTGATGGAAAATTTTCTAATCATAATTGAATATTTGTTTGGGTTTGACTCAGCATTTATAGATCTCTGGACCCAGGTAGCTCTGTATGAGAGAGGGATTTGAAGGTGTCACAAGCATTTTGTAACACGTGGCACACAACCCCTCACACAAATCAGCATTACAGAGAGCTTTCCACCCACCTAAGCCCCAGGTCTTCCTTTGAATATGCCTGTCTGATTGCACTGCATGTAACAGAAACTGTAGAAAACTGGAAACTGTAGGGCAGCTTTTGGTGACTGAATTTCTAAATTAAACAGTAAAATGCCTGTAATTAAACAAGATGAAGCTGGATCCTATGTAGCACTCATCCAGGAAGAACCATTAATGCCCCTTGCCTAAGATACCCACATTACCTCTGACCCTGCCTGTCTCACTGTCTTGTATAGACAGCATATATTATTATATTTATATTTGAAATATTAATCTTGAATTGTCCTGTTCACAAAAGAAATAGACTCTTTCAGAGAATGATTCACTTAACTCAGAGGTCTGTTTTGGTAATTGCATCCTTAAAGTCTCTGTTTCTCTCCCCTGACGGTGTGAGGAGTTTTGATAATTGGCTCAGACTTGTCTGCATTATAGCTACTTACATTTATTAATGTATTAATGCTGTCTGCGGTATCTACATCCCTTGACAGGAGGCTTGCAGAATTAAAAAAGCCAGAATCACACCATTTAATCCTCCTCAAATAACACGGGATGTAGATACCTCAGCTCTGCCAATAATCCAATAAATCCCACAAAAGGCCCAGCTCCAAACTTTTCCTCATTCTTATAACCCCTCCATAACTAAAAAACTCTTCCATCCTCATAATATATTTGTCATGAATCACCTGAGATCCATCCTACCTTTCTTGTTTCTTCGATGGCATTTGCTGTGAGGCAGCTCCTCAATAACACCCTCCTTTCTGCACAGCACAGTGGTCCAAAGGGGTAAGGTGGTCACCTCAGTGATTAGACAGAGCAATTAATTCAGGATTAGGCATGTTCCCTCTACAGTAACTCAGCCAAAAGCTCAAGCACGCTGTGAAAAAGAGGAAAAGTATCAAATGTCTTCCATGGGCACTTGCCATACTTTACTGATTAGATATGAGGTGCCCTGATGATGGAAAGAGGAAAGATACAAATGCAAACCATAATCCTGCCAGGTGCTGAAAGATGTTGGGCATCCAGTGAGGTTTTATAGCGAATGATAACCACGGACCTTCTGCATCCATCAAGACAGATTAACTCCCTATGAAACGTGCTTAGTCTGTGTCTGTATAACTTGTGAGCATGTGGCCATCAGGTTCCAGAGAAACAGAATCTCCTCAAGAAATTGTCTTTTCAAGAAACACACAAGAGAAATGCTACTTCAAGTCTTTCGTTTCTAGCATTTTGAATTGTGAATTGGCCTGCATAAATTTAATGCTAGTGAGATGTACAACCTGTGGAATGGGATTTCTTCTTCTTTATAATTGAAAAAGTTTATTAGAATCTGGTTTGTAAAGTCAAGTCTCAAATAAAAGCAAAATATGCTAATTTTTGAACAAAAAAATTAATTCCTTGTAACAATTCAGATGAATTTATTAATGTATCTTACCAATATATACAAAGGAGAACAAAAGTCAATTAAATGCACATTTTTTAACATTGATATACTTCTGGCTGCTCACCAAGTTTAATAATCTAACCCCTGTTTAAATTAAAATATCATATCAGCTTTTAATACAAACCTTATATGAGTTGCAAATTCACAATACATGTTAAGTCTAAAAAAATCATCATCTATCATTGCATTATTTCAGCAGTGGCAGCTGGCTGTTTTTAAAAGGTTCCTAGGAACAGAGATCTCAGTTTAAATGTAATATTATGTTATATTACTCACACTTGAACTGACCTTCATAAATATCAAACCTTTACAATTATAAGTCATGACATTTAATACTTTCCTACAGACTAAGCAGGACCATGTTACATTATAAGGTCACTTGTCATTTGCAGCTCTTAGAGAAACTTTTAATTTTAATGAAGACACTAACTCAGACACAAATAGTAATGAAATTGTGGACAAACATTCTTCTGATTGGCTCAAGTGAACACACTCGCACTGCACCATGCAGCACTGAAAGACTGAAAATGCCTTGCTAGCTCCCTGCCCATCTGCATTAATGAGCAGCATATGCTTTGTATTGTTACTGTAGGAAATGACTTCTGGAGTGAGCTGGTGACCACTGAAGGGTTAATCCTTCCTGCTCTCCTGGGATGAAACCAGCAGGCTTCCCCACATGGATGCTCTTGTCCAAGCAATAAGAAGCTGCTCTTGCTCACTTAACCATTCAGCCAAAAAAACTGGGCAAAATAACAGACTGACCACCATGTGTTGTACCCATAAGCCAAAATTCTGCCACTTTAGGGGCTTTGCTGAGCCACCCACACCCTAGGCTCCCTCTAGAGTGAATGGCACCTCAGAAGAATCTCTGGGCAGAAATTCAACTAGGTAAGAGTGGAACACCTTGAATAAAGAACTGAAAATTCTCTCAAAAGCAAAGGCAAAACATGGTTAATTTAAACACATTCAGTTCCATCCTACTTTGACGCCAGACTTGTTGCAATGCCTGTAATATTCAGGTCCAGGTGGCAGCAGAACAACAGTGGAAGAAAGAGGGATTGTTTTATTTTTTGTCTCGAGTTCCTGCAGATCTTTCTTATATGAGCTCAGGACCAGGTTTCTAATCCTGTATTTGCTTTTGCTTTTGTTTTTTTTAGGGAGAAAATAGTGCAATAGCTAGAACAATTAAGTGTGTTAAATTATAGGCAATGAGGAATATGATAGAACCACAAATAGAAATAACCTTCACAATCGAATTAAAAATGTTATGCCAGATTGCCTTTTTTTGTAAAAGTGCCCTTTCACAACTGATAATTTAGCCTTTGCAATACTTTCTACTACTCACCTGCTTTTTTTATAGATCAGCTTTAAAAAAAATTAACTTTCACTCAGCAAAAGGTCCCCGCCAAAACCAAAAATACAGCTCATAAATGAATGCATGGCATGAGAAGAGAAAGAGAGAAATTATCTAAAGGAGGAATAAGAGATCACTATTTTTTAAACAACTTGCTTAGCTTTCCAGATTTCATCTATCACCAGTACTAAAACAGAGCATAAAGATGTCAGAGATTTGTCTTCTGACAGGAAAGTGATATCATTCTTTCCACACTAACAAGGCCTATATACTAATAGAACTCATAGATGTGCTTAAATTGGTGATAGAAGAGTTTAAATCAGTCCAGACATGAAGTCACCTCAATGGGCAGACATGATAATTCTTTCATATAGTGATCAAAGTGGTGATCATTATTATTTGGATAATGTGGAGCACCTCATCCAGCAGATACTTCTGAGAACATCTTGGACCCATAAACATCCCATTGATGTTGTGCACCTGAATGACTTCTTAAATAAAGATGCCAGTCATCCTGAGGCCACTTTGAAATCAGTGGGAAGAAAGTGCCTCTAAGCTACTTTCATGCACGGAGTCAGGGCATGAACACATGCACTGCAGTGTGACCATGCAAATTATTGCTGCTAGTTCATGGACTAGCCTAACCCAGACCAATTTGTACTCTTCCAGACAATCTGAGAATTACCACAGGCCATTGAATTTTGCCATGGGCAGTTTCAGCACAACCATCTTGCTTTGGAGAATAGGAGAATGTAATAATACAAATGTTATCAAAGAGGACCAGCTGGTTCAGAAGCCAAAGGGGGAAGCTTAGCATTATTGAATATACTGGTTGGTGTACATAGTCCTAAGAGGGCAGTTCAGATGGGATGCTTGTTAATTTTTGCTGGAATTATCTAACTCCTCATCAGAGAAGCCTACACTGTTCACTATCTCAGTTTAAGGGCTTTAGATAAGTAATATAAGAACGCCACTGACAAACAATGAAAATATAATCTATAATTAGGTCTAATGCATCTGGAAATTGTCATCTTCCAGAATGGGGACTGAAAACCAGGACAGCTTTCAGACATGGAATCCATTTCACAGTGTCATCTAACTGTAATCCTGAAACTGCCAAAAGAAATCTCTCCTTTCAATGCTTTTTATTTTCCCACTTAAAGAGATACATTTTGTGAATCTCACTCTGAGCTGCCTACCATTCATCTTTACATATTTCAGCAACTTTGGCACACACCCCAATATTTTGAATACCACTCCTATGTATAACTTTGAAATACCACAACACTGGACACTATAATGACTCCTTTCTATTTCTGGATCTGCTCCTGAGTATCCAACAGCAAGAAATCAAGTAAGGAAATTTTATTACCAAATGGCATGGCTTGACAAGAAGCCCAATCAAAATAAGTGACTAACTCCTTTCTCATGAGCTTCCTTTCCCAGGAGCTTATTGAGTTAGGAGCTTAATTGAGCTTATTGAGAATAGGAGCTTATTGAGTTGCTCAGGTAGAAAGTTAGGCCCATCTACACGCATCTAAGCTTCCACAGGGAATTCCCCAGGAACGGAAAAGGTGCACACTGCCATTTCTTCAAGTGTGACGTGTCACTGAAGACAGGGTGCACTGAAGACAAGGTGCACTGACTGGGAATTCATGGTTGCAATGTTATCCCTCAACACTTCATTCATGATGATGTACAAGGCATAACACAGCCCTCAGAGTGCTGTGCTGTGTTCCAATTACGAGGAAAGACTGAGTGTTTCAAGTCCTAGAGATGATTGATACCTGTGTAAGTTTATCATGCTGCCAATAAAGCAAGCTAGTCTTGTGTCTGAAACAGTTTTTATATTAATATATACATGGCTATTGGGTCCAGAAACCATAACCAGAAAGGCTGGGTAAGTATTAAATTCTGAATATTTCATATTGTACATTAAAAAAAATTTGTCATTTCAGATAAAAAATGGTCTGATCTTCAAGAACTCACCAGGTTATAAATAGAGGTAACCTGTAGCATTTATATGAAGAATAACAGTGCATTGAAATAGAAGAAAAACAGGTAAATTGATGCTGCAGTGCTTACTGCAGTATTTGGCAAAACAACCCTAAGGTTCTCATTCTCCCCTAGGATTTATAGATCCCATAAATTTGAAAAGATCCACCAAAACCCCAGCTCAGAATAAAACCAATCAAAATCGTCAAAGAAACTGAAGCAAGACACCTTAATTTGGAAAATTGCACACTATAGCTTCTACTGAGACTTCCTGATAACTCTTTAGTTAATTCCATTTCCCACAATCTTCCACTATTATTTATATCTGAAGGTGTGAGTCTTGTGCAAACAAGCAAACAAGCAAACAAAAAAACAACAAAAAACCCAAACAAAGGCAATTCAGTGTTTATTTAATTAAAATCAAGTGTCATTTACCATCAGTATTTATGAGTCTCTACGCCTTGGTCAGACATGAAACCTGAATTGCATTCACAGGCAGGTTGAAGAAGAAGTGATACATTCCTGGAAAAAAAACCAAGATTGAACAGAGAAACCAAAGACTGAAGAAGAAGCAGGATGGTTGTGATTAAACATATAATGGTCATACAGTGGGTACAACCCTCTTCAGAAATACTGATCTTCCTTTTCTTTTTTAGCCATCAGACAAGAAAGAACAATGATTACATAACTGAAACTTCACATTCCTTCAGCTTCTGCTCAGAAAACCTTCTAAGTCTCCTATTGCTAATAATCATTACATGAGGCATCAGACTTTGAAGAGTAACAAAATTTCTTCTTTTGGTGCAATCTAAAAATAAATATGGGTATAGCCTAGCAACAGCTTCATAATAGTCCTACTTACAATGAGATTGTTTGATCAAAAAATATTATCCAGTCTTACACCTTTAGGATGTCTCAAAACCATCTCCATTAACAAGACTGTTTGCCTGGAAGTCATAACTCTGAGTTATTCAAAACCTCGTCTGCAGGACAACAGAATTATACTTGTTCTTAAACATAACAGTCTTTCTGGGTCATTGTGTGAAAACATACAAAATGGACTCTAAGCATGCATAACCCTGTGTTCCCTACCCTCTTTTGTTTTATTTTACACCTTAAAAAGTGATACTGTGAGGTGATGTGAGATTTTGCATTTCCATTCACAGCAGAGGACTCCATGGAGTGCTCTGTTTGTGACCCTTATCCTTGCCACACATCCTTGCTTGGGAGCATGATCATTTTGGACAGCCTGCTGTGCCCCACACTGGGATTTACAGTAGCACAGACTAAATATTATCCATTTAAACTTATACCTAGAGATCCCAAGCAAGCAAAGCTGGAGACATTTCCTTCTCAGCTCCTAATACCAGAATAAACTAACATGAACTCAAAAAAAAAAAAAAAATATATATATATACACTGTATTGTTGATCCCTCCTTTATGGGCTACACTGGTGGCAGTGTTTTCTGTTTCTAATCGCCATGGCCTTTATGATACTGTACTTAATGAATTATACTCCTCAGGAGGAGGTCAGTGAAAGAATTAAGCTAAAAACCCCTAACAGTGTTGCTGGCCAGGAGCCAGCTCTTTCGAGGCTGTGTTTCTGCATGAGGTCTACCACAGCTGGAGCAAAACGACTTGCAGGTGGCTCAGTGGGCAAGAGATCATACAGTACTGCTCTGTCCGCCCCTCGACAGCAAGGAGGGAGTCACCTATGCCTGCCGTTGGTGGCTGAAAATGAGCAGGAAACGTCTGACAATCTTGATTAAGAACTCCCAAGCACTGAACTTTCCATAAGGAAAAGGCACACTCAGATCTCTGGGCTTTGACATTCCAACTTAAAATTTAAATACTGCTTGAAGTCCAGGAGAAAATGCTAATGCTTATCCTTATGATGTTAAGCAGTGGATGCCTTAATAAAGATAATGTTCATGGCCCAGTTAGCAAACCAAAGCCTCAGCAATGAAGTCAGTATGCTCCGTTTCCCCCCTAAGTTTCATTCAGAGATAATTTATAGGTTTTATTTTAAAAGTAGCTGAAACATACTAAGTAATTTTCTGGAGTGTTTTTAAACTATTAATTTCTAAATTACATGAACAGATGCATATGCACAGTGGAAAATAGCATCAAATAGCTTGGGGGAACAGAGGATCTCGAAGACCTGGCCAAATAAAGTTAGGTTCCACTAACAGCCTGCTTGGACAACTCCTTTCCCGTCCCTGGGAACCCTACCACTCGGCTGTTCAGCTTCACTTTCTTGCAGATTAATCATTTGTGGTTTTGAAAACACATAAATCTTAAAGATCTGCAGAAACAGAGGAGCAGAAGGCTTTTCCACACCTCAGTTGACAAAAACTACTGTCCATTTGCTGCAGGGCTCATTTGAGGCTCCTTAGCAAAACAGACACAGTCCTGATGTTGTAGCAGCCAAGGATGAAGGGCCAGAGTGACCCTTCTAAACGCAGGCTGGGAGCCAGGGACCTGTAGGGAAAAGATCATGGAGCTTGGGGATGGTGCTCATAGCAAATACAAACCTCTTTCCATCAGTAGCCACTGTGGGTGTCACAGCAGTGACAGCTCTGCCTCTCCTAGGCCTCTTATAAGGCTCCTCATAAGCAAAAGCAGACTTCAAACACAGCACACATCAGAACTGACTGCACGACTGCAGTGGAGGACCTCAGATTTACATGTATGCATCAATTCTACTGCTGCTGCTGCTGCTTTCAGCAACTCAGCTCCTCAGTTTTCTCAGCTACCACTGGTGAGAATTATTTGCTGTTCTAGAAATACAGTGGCTTAGAAACAACACCATGAGTGACCAGCACAGCTGGTGTTATTATCCAGAAAATACTAAATTAAAGGCGCTTAACCCGGATGCTCTCGAGGTAGCGACAG
>VZRZ01007768.1:358517-372975 GCA_013398175.1 Climacteris rufus
AAGTTTAAACAAAAAAAAAAAAAATGCATAATGAGTAACATACAAGCTCATGTTCCTGGTAGCTCTTGTTCCCTATAAATTCTCACTACACCTAGGAAACTGTGGTTTGATTTTCTGTATTGCTAATTGGTGAGCACAGCCAAAGAAATTCCTAGCAGGTTTTCATCTCTTGAATTTATTTACCACTGTGGAAGGGGAAAGGGGCTGCTCCTCTGGGAAGGAGGGAGAAACTGGAAGGATTACATTATTTTGACCTTACATTTGAGCTGACATCTAGCACGGTACTAAATCAGTGACTTGGCACAGGAGAGGGGATTAGCACGGGTGGGTTACAAGCTGTTTGCAGGAGTGCAGCTGTCCAGTGGCTACCAGTGGATGTCAGTAGAGGCTCCACTTGCAAAGGAGCCAAATGGAAAGAAACAAAGGAAAGAAAACCCTCTAGGTTCTCTTAGTATAAAGTGCACAATGCACAATTTCTCCAAAATGGCTTGTCTCTCCCAGCTAATGATTTAGGACTACCAGCGAGCAGTAGTACATTGGAGGATGTAGCAAACCTGATTAGTCTGCTTATAATTCTTTATGCTTTCACCTTTCAAAAGCAACATTTTTTCAGTTAATTTAAAAACAATGAACAAAGTCAGGAGGCCCACTGTTGGAAGAGTAGAGATGCTGGATGACAGATTAAAAAGAAACAAAAGGTATATCCACTGCTCCCTCTCCTCCAGCCAAGCAGCCACTGCCCCAGGAACATGCAACAATGAAGAGCAAAGCTCTCTAATTATTGCTTTGCAGGGGTTGGACTGCAACCTTCTAGTAAAGTAAACAATGTGGACAAGCTAAGCACAGGGTTTTAGCTAAACTCTTGAAAATTTTATCTAGAACAAACAAACAAACAGCACACAAATGGAAAGGATTTCCTTTGTGAAATTATAGCCCATCACAATTTGCAAGCAAAAGCTGACCTCGCTTCCCCAGTGAGCATCCCTGGCAGTGGAGTCACTAATAAGAGTGACTGAACTCTGTAATTGTGATGCCATGGTTTATGCTGAAAAACACAACTCCTATGGGCAACAAGGTGTTACCACAGAAGAGAAGAGGCATCTCACAGTTCAAAGACCTTTCATCCAAGAAAAGTGGGGGGAAAATCTCATCATCACAAGATTTTCCTCTAAATAAATGTGGACTTCTCGGGTCTTTCTACCCTGAAGTAATGCAAAATAAGTCCATATATTAGATAGGAACCTGAAACTATAATGTTCTGTTAGAGGATGAAAGCTTTCCTACTCCCAGCTGATTAGCAGAATCTTGTAACAAAGGATTGAGAATCCCTTTTAGTTATTCTATCTTGGGTGGATGCTGTTTGGTTTAACATTTTCTGCTCTTGCAGTCTGCCCAGTCTGTAAATACAAATTGTTATAGATCATGTGGTCACTAGAGTTGGTCAAGTGTTTCAAGAAAACTTTTTTTCATCGGAAAAATGCCAATCATAGAAACTGACATGTTTCATGGGAACATGCAAGTTTTAACAAACTTTTATTGGGAAAATTTTCTCAGGTCCAGAGTGGAATTTCTGGTCAAAACCATAGAGAGAGGGGGAGACAGATCTATTTCATAATAACAGATACCACAGTGATCATCTTTCCTCATAAATCAGTCCTTTGAGGTTTCTAACTATTTTTCAGCCTGGTTTCCTACACAAGCAAAGAAACTTACATGATCACAGGATCTGTCTGTTTATCTCTCAGTCCTCTATTAAAAACACTGGAAGCCATTGGCCAAATTCAGTATTTACAGAGGTTACTCTGCACTGTTTGGGAGTTTTGATAAACCAGGGGCTGAGGATAATGATGTAGCTACTCTGCCCACTGTGGGAAAGTCTTCAGCCTGAGAACAGACATGAATCTTGATTTCCAGCTTGCGAAAGAGTCCGGCAGATGTGAGGTGGGGAATTGGAGATGCTCCAAAGACATGGAGGGATGAAGCGGTCACAAACACAGAGAAGGAAGAGTCTGAGATCATTGCAGTGGATGGGTGATGAGAAGAAGAGATACATGACTCATCCACAAGAAACTTGAATTCTCTATTAGTTTTTCCCAGAACCACCTGCACTATTTTTCTGTAGGTTGTCAATGTTTTCCTGGCAATTCTCTTTGCAGACCTGAGCAGCACAGAGAAGAGCAGAACTGTAAAAAGATCTGCTACTTTTCTCTTTTATGAGAGATTACTTGCTGTATCTTTCAGCACTATTTCTTTACAGGCATCCTTATCTGCCTGAGGCACTTTCCATTTCACTTTTCCCCCATGTCTTTTTGCTTGATTTTACATCACTGGTATTCAAGGCTATATCTCAGGTGCCCTGAAAACACTAGTCTCTGTATTTCTCATTCCTTTGATTTCATCTGAGAAGATTGTCATGTCTGAACTTTGTTGCTTCTCAATTATTTCCCTTTTCAACTTCTGTAGCTGCAGCAGCAGAATCACCACGGATTATGAAAATACATTGGTCAGGGGTATGGCAGACTTTTAGACAGGGGAAGTAAGACTTGAAAGGTCAGACAAGTCTCACTCAAGGGAGTGCTTTACTGAAAATGAGGAAGCTTCTGTGGAAAAATACTGGAGAAAGCTATTGAAAATAAGCAGGTGTATTGCTGTGACTAAAACCCTTTTGACACCAATTTCGCCACAGAAGAGGGATATTTGATTCACCCTCTGAGTATTTGCAGGTTATGAACAGATTTTGCAAAAGGAGCTGAAGTTCATACACCACAAGGTACATTTCTTCAGGGTCTGAATGAGCTTATTTAAAAGTGTGATTGACATGTATTGGCATCTTCACAGAAACCTAAATAAATATAAAATAGCTCTAGGGCCTACACCCAACTGGTTCATCTGAAAATATTTTACTATTGGAACAGGCTTTTTTACTTGTAGTCCCTCAGCAATAGAGTGGGTGCACTGTCCATCTTAACAAAATTTATCAAAGGGATGTGCAAACCCAAAATAACAAGAAGAGAAAACCAGCATTGTTCATAATGAGTTATTTTATAGGGTGTTTCCCATCTTTAGCTTCAGTGTTCTGGTAATTTAACACATGGAATAATACCAGCTAGTAATTTTGGCTTTGAATGTTGTTATTTTATATCTTATGAGAAGCTAATTGCATCTTAGACACAGTCAAAAAGGAAAAAAAAATCCCTGAGAAATGGGGCAGGTTTCTTTATATTGCTGCTTTCTATTCATGTAGCACCAGTCCGTGCTAGACCAAGCAGAACTGAAAATGAAGAGGAAAAAAGTGGACACAGCAGGTGTAACAGAGAGCTCAGACCACAAAAGGATGCTATCATTTTATAACATGAGCAAGCCTTCCATAGCAACCTGCAAAGAATGTGGCCTTTGAAATAGCTTCACTAGAATTAGTAGCCTTTCAGGAAATATTACTATTGTTCTGAATTCCACTTGAAAATTTAATTTGCCCCCTGTTATTTTCAGGCAAATTCCAGCAGAGCTTTATTCTATGAAATCTGCGTAGGTGCATAAGAAACATGGTCTTGATGAAGGAAATCCATCCGCCTTTGTATGCAGAGCGGTCTATTTATCATGAGTGTGCTTCTCTGCTCAAGGGACAGCTTGTGCACACATAATTCACATGTAGGGGGGTGTGTTCTGTACTGAAATCATATGCATTCTATAACTATATTGTATACTATGAAAGGTCTAATTAACTAGGAAGTATTGGATTGTTAACCAGCAAGTAGTGAAGCATTAACTAGTAAATATTGAAATGTGAAAATTCAGAGTCTGGTCTTAAAAACTCGCATAACACTGCACTATAGAAAAAGGTTGATGTGATGTAGCTTTCATATAAACAATATGCCAGAAAAGCAGTTGTCTACAGTATAGAAGTCAGACTTCAATTCAGAAGACACTTACTTTGAGGAGTGGAAATCAGGTAACTCTGAGCTGAATCCCTCTGTAGGTATCAAAAACCAAGGCAGGCAGGTGTGACACAAGGTGACTTGGTTGTCTTCCCATCATTATGCCAGGAAGGAGGCATGTCTGTTGGGTTCAATCAGTGTGACAATCAGTTGTGGTTGACCTTCAGAGACCTTCTCAAGCTTATTTTAGCACATCAAGCAAGGTACTTGTGCTGCTGTGGCTGCAGTCACACCAGTGGAGTGCAGGAAGCTGGGGTAGCCAGAGCCCCTGAGGGTGTCCAGTGTACCCCTCTGGCAGGTCAGGCATGTCCCTGTGAGCTGGATCTCAAAGCCAGATGCTGTAATGGATCTAAATGCCTGGATTGCACAAGGACTGTTAATTTGCAGTGGCTTCTGTTGCATACAACACAGCCTTTTGCAGATTTTATCCAAGCTTATGGGAAAAGAAACTCAGCTAGACTTGTAACCAATTAGCAAACATCTCTTAAAAGTATTTATTTAACTTATGAATCTAACCTCTTTCAATAATACTAGAAGTATGAGATGCAGGATACAATTTGGGAAAGAAAACAATAAATTGCCATATTTCTGCATTGAAGGATGTTGATGTTATTTAAAGATATCAATGTAAATGACAGTAATTGTCCAGCTTATCAGTGTAATCCTGAAACTTACTACTTGATAAACACAAAACTGATTTTGGATTGGGTTCTGCTGAGATCAGCTAAACAGTCAAATTTGTCATTGCAGCTAAACATGAAGGTGAATATAACTTCCATTTATTCTGCTTTGATATAGTACATATGGTACATCTCTTTAGAGAAATGTTCAGCAATATCACTTTGTTCAAAGTCACGTGTAATAAAATTACTGTATTTGTATTTTTGTGTCACGCTAATTTTATATTTTGCTATGAAACAACCTTCAGAAAGGAAATGTGGGAGTCTCTTCCACCCAGCTGTACAATGTTTGAAGTTATGACTGGCTACTGGCTGTCACACTGTGTTATTTCACACTGCCATGTCTGAAAAGATGCAAGAGAATATGGCAGAACAAAAGACACATCAGAAATTCAGGAGCAGGGAAAAAAATTTACCAGTTCTCTGCAAAATCCAACCAAGTAGCAAATATGTGACCAAGTACCTGACAGCCAATTTGGAAAGGAACTTATACCACTTCCTTCCCTCTCTGTACAATTAGTGGGTGAGAGGGGTCTGTCAGCAGGGGAAGAAAAATGTGAAACTAAGGGCAAGAAAGTCTGCAAGAGTTGCCTACATGGCCTCCACTTTGGTTTGGGTTTTGGTTTTCTTTATTTTCTTTTTTCTCCTCTGGGTAGATAAATTAATAGCTCACGGCATTTTACTTTTTTTTCTGTGGAAAATGTGGATTCAGAGAGACCAGACATTTTATGACTTTTAATCAATTCCAACAAATTGTTCATTAATGGAAAAGAACTTGAAAACACCCTAGAAGTTGAAAGATTTCTGGTTTCCCATTTAAAGTGACTTTTAGCTTTGAAATGGATTTCAAATGTATTTTTTTAAATGTCAAAAAGTAAAATGCCTTAGGAATCAAAATAATTCATTTCAAGTGAAACAAAGCATTTTTTAACTCAAAATATTTTCAATTTTTTCTTTCTGAATAAAAATCAAAATAATTTAAACTGCCTTGACTGACAATTATTTCCCTTCTGTGTTTTCTGAACTGTCAAGCTAAAACAAAATTTATTACTTTCACCGCAATGTAGTAAAATATGCATAAATCTATCTGGCTCTATGTTGGATGTCAGTCAGGAAAAGCAGGTGGAAATTCAAACACAATCCGTACACAGAAAAAGAAAATTAGGTAGAGGTTAACCAGTAACCTGTTATAGATAGTGTACATTAATTTTAGGAAGCATAACTTGGTAAACAGCTTTTTCTCAAAAGATCTTGCTAGAATTGTTTATAGTGATGCCAAATCATAGAAATATAAAAAGCATCATATATATATATATGTGTGTGTGTGTGTATGTATTTTAATTACACTGTAGTTTCAACTTTTGCTATTAAGTTTTGCTGCATCACAAGCAAAGGGCACATTTCCAGACACCTGGGGAGCCGTGCTTAGCCCTGCTCCCTCTCCCCTGTAATGAGGCCATTACTCACTCATCACTCCAATAATACTGCTATAACTGCAATAAAGCTTAGAATAACCAGAGTAGGTAAAAGAAAAAGTTAATTTTTAATATCTTAAATTGTATTTTCTTTCTCTTCACTGAATATAGAAGATAGTTTAGCAATCTCCTGCCTGAAGTGGCCTGCTTGGTAAAACTTTGAAGAATTTTTAATAGTGGAACGGCCTCTTTCCATTTTCTGACATTTGTGTGTCTGGTCAGTTTTCATTCTGATGTACATGGCAAAATATAGATGGTGTGCACACGTACAACCTAACTGTGATAAGTTTGATGGTAACCAGCTCGTAACAGCTGGGCTTTTAGGATCTGCTTACCACTGACCTTGGGATCCATGCTAGGCTTAGAACACATCTTCCTTGTGCAGTGGAGTGCAAGGCAGAAATCTGCTGCTAGATCCAGAATCAGGACAGGGTGATGGACAAGAAGATAAGTCCTGCTTCTCCATGGCAGAGACAGACCCAGCTCCAATGGGACTGACCCACTTGCAAAGGTGCAAGGCTGTGCAATGCTTCCGTGCCTGGTGCTTGGGGCTGGTTCAGGGGTCTCTGGACATCACTCCAGTGCCTTTGCACATTCCCTGTGTAAGGCACAGCTTCCATTCTCGTGTCTGAGCTCTCTTTGATGAAGGCTTTGCTCCTGATCTTAAAGGAGCCCCTTTTCACTCTGCTGCAGAGACAAGCAGTTAATGCCAAACCAAAATGCTTCTGTAGGACACAGGAGCCCATTGTTAAAAGCAGTTGGGCTGTACCAGCACCACTCCCTGTTTGAGATACTAAAGTCTCCCTCTACTTTAACTGAGCCATAGCATCAGTGTTGGGACAAGTCTGCTTCGAGTCACACCAAGGCAAAACGATGGCAGAGGCCTTCAAACACCTCGCTGGAACAGAACCAGGATGCAGCCCTCAGAAAGATCCCTTGGCACTGACCAGCTTACTGACATGGGCATAACCATGGATTTCAATTTGGTGCAGCCTTGCTGCACTGGTACAGCTGATCTGACATACCTAATCCTTTAGCCAAACGTGAAGTCAATTTGTACATCTGCAGTGGCCATTTGCTCAGGATATCTGAGCACAGGGCAGCTTCATTGGAGCTATTGAGCTTCTCCAACAAGCCTGCCAATTGACTGGAATTCCTAGACTAATGGCCAAAAAAGCAGCAGGACAGTAGATGATGTATAAAGATCTGCAGCCAAATATGGTGGAGTTGGCACCTGTGACTTTGGCTCAGCACTGGAGTTCCCACTGTGAAGATCAGTGATTATTCCTTTAATAAGCAGTTCTTAAGTGAGGTACCTGATATCTGTTGTTGCAAGAGAAGGAGTGCCAAAGGCGCAAAAGATGGGGAAGTTTTAAAAAAAACATAATCCTTGAGGCTCACCATTCAACTTACCTTGGATTTCATTATTCTTGAAAAAAATTCTCTAAGTTATTTTGCAAAATAAAAAAAAGTACACACAAAGAGATTTCTCAGTGGGTTGCTTATTAGTTGAGATTTTGCAACTTGCCAAGAGTGCCCAGGTTTCTGTGTCCCATTTTAAAAGAATTAAAACTGCAGAAGATCTCCAAAACTCAGTACTAACCCAGCTGCAATACC
Source organism: Climacteris rufus (assembly GCA_013398175.1). Lineage (NCBI taxonomy): Eukaryota > Metazoa > Chordata > Aves > Passeriformes > Climacteridae > Climacteris > Climacteris rufus. Next base: position 366,225 of record VZRZ01007768.1, read on the forward strand.
ACAACACTGTTCTCCAAAGGCAGACATCAACATGAGGTTAGTTCATAACTCACTGATGCCAGCAGGACTCTGAAAAGATTCTTGTTCAAAAACTTCCATTAAAGCTTGTTATTTTGAACATCAGAAGTGGACATACGTTTATGTAAACATATTATAGGTAGGTCAATTGTGTTGAGCATGTGTAGTTCCTCCAAGTTACATTAACATTAAAAGAAAAAATGAAGGCAAGGTGATGTTCAGCAACAGGTTAGTTGGTATTTAATATTTAGAATTGAAACATTAACTGTTCAGTCTGAGACAGGAACATAATTAATCCAGAAGTAAAGAAAGAACCTTTGTTTTTTAATTTGTGTGCTGTGCTTTTGAATAAATGTACATTAGTGAACTCTTTTATGTATTACTCATAGTGTCGTAACTGGCCACATATTCCTCTGTTGTTATAGATAAAATTAGAATATCAAACTTGGGAAAAAGGTAAAAGTTCAGTGTTGCAAAAATCCCAGTCTTAAAACCAGGGGTTAGATCCCTTAAGATTACCCCAAATAATGTCTCTTCCTGAAGCACAGAGGATCACATTGTGTAGTCAAGTAAAATCTCAGAATGATGTGACTTGTAGCATGGGTAACTATTAATCCCAGGACCTATGCAAAAGTTTCAGAAGAATGTTTCTACTACTAAGTGGGGAACAGCAGCTTACAAAGGTAGGTCTGTCTCAGGCTTACCAGCAGATGGAGTTGGAACCAGAGTCTTTATATGCATCATCATCAACATGAATAAGGTTCTTTTCTGGAATAGCAGCACATAGCTGGTGTACTAGTGACACCTCCATCTATAACAGAACAAGTGTGCAAGATATAACTGGAATGAGATTTTTATTCAAATCCAAGTGAGAAAACACACTTGAGAAGCCTGGACTCTGTGCTGCAATGTCTAACACAATTTGGTAAAGGTAAGAAAAAGGACAAACATGGCTTTTTCCATTCACAAGCAACTGACTGGGTTATGGAAATGACTTGTAAGGCTTTAAACTATTTCCAGTAAAAGTAAGCTTATGAATGACAAAAAAAAAGCACTGTGCCAAAGAATACATTGTTACAGATCCTCTTTGCATACAGCTAATTATTATAGCAAGTTTCTTTATGACTTATCTGCATTAATAAATCCAATGACAAAAACGTTACTTGGACAGTTTGAGACTGAAAACTTTTAGAAGCTATTTAATGAAATCAAGAAGTTAAAAAGAAATGAAAAAAACATTACCTTTCCCCTTCTTCCTGCTCAGTTGATGTAGGAATAGATGCTTCTCACCTAAAATAATAATGGAACAAAGATGCTAATTGCTTCCTCTTTCATGAAACATATGAAAAAAGACTCGCCCTCTGACTATTGTATTTTGGTATGAGGACATTCCATGAGTCTTTACATTGGATGAACCTGTTCTGATTGCAAACCTCTCATTAAAATTCTTGGAGCAGAAACTAATTATCTGGTTGATACGTTACAGAAGTGGACATTAAGGCAAAGTTCTTATCATTATGATATCATTGCTGAGCTATCTGAAAAACAAAGTAAAGCTGTATGTTTCCTGTTGACTATTAGAGATTAAAAGGTTGCTGCAAAGAATCCTTCCATGTACTCCTCCTGCCTTCCTCCCCTTTTGAGGAAGCAGGACCATGTACTTTGAACAGAGTCTCTTAGCAGGACATCCTGTGGCCTTGCAGGCTTTAGAACCTGGGCAAAGCAGGTGAGAAGTGCTGCCTTCTGGCCTGGCAGCTCCTTGCATTCAACCTGTACAGATGCAAATGGCTACAAGGTGTTGGACAGTGAAGGAGCAAGAACATGCAGTTCAGAAAGATTCAGTAATCTGAGTACAAATCAATCAGCCACCCTGCTCACTAGCAGCCCCAGGATGAACTCTGTAAAGGTCATGCAGCACTGTCTCCCTGCAGATGTTCTGGTAAACTGGTAGGAGCAGAGACAGGGACAAACACAAGACAGTTAATTCTCAGTGGCCTACCTGGGTACCAATTTTGATGTTAGGGTAACTGGAACCGCTGCTAAGAAGGTGAGAAGTCTTTAACTTGGGCACTAGGAGTCTTAACCACACCAGAAAGGAAACTTGTGTGATCACCTAAAACTTTTCCTTAGTGTCCTCTTCTTCTCCTCTTCCCAGATGCTTTATCTGTCCACAGATAATGAAGGAATATGTGGTCACTAGGTGGAAGAGTGACCTCTAATAATTTAAAAGCTACATGCCTCTTCATTTTCACTTTCTTTCTACCTCTAATCTGGTATTCACTTTTATGGATAAAGTCTGGAATGAAAGGTCAGTTTGTCCTTTGTGATCAAGCATCACCAATGCATGTGCACTCCTACAACACCTGCTCTGAACACTGGAGCCTCCTTAGCTGCTCTTTGACCCTGGCAATGTTCAGCAGGACTCCTTCCAGTTTGCCAAGCATCCAACTTCTTGCCCTGAGGGACAAGGACACAGCTGATTGTCTCACATTTCTGCTCAAATGTGTTTTACAAACTTGATACCACCCAGGTAGATTTACCTGCAGTGTTTAATCTAGGAGGAACCATGAGGCAGTATGTATGGCATTGTATATACAATGTGCATATATATATATATAAAAGTGAAAAAAATAGTATATGTATTATTGTGTACATATATTAGTACTGTAAGCAGTATCAGCACACCAGCATATGCAATGCCATTCAAAAAGCTACTCTGTGAATTTATTAGAGTACTTCCTGGCCCAAGGCAACTAGCACTGTCATAAATTTCTGGGCACACTCAGGAAGTAAAAAAAGCCAGAAACATTCCCAAAGGAGAATCACAGGATCACAGAATCACAGAATCTCCAGGTTGGAAGAGACCTTCAAGATCACCGAGTCCAACCCTTGCCCCAACATCTCAGAAAAGCTAAATTAACCATGGCACCGAGCACCACATCCAATCTTTTCTTAAACACATCCAGGGAGGCGACTCCTCCACCTCCCCGGGTAGACCATTCCAATATTTTATCACTCTTTCTGTAAAAATTTTTTTCCTAATATCCAACCTATATTTACCTTGGCGCAGCTCAAGACTGTCCTCTTGTTCTGTTAGTTGTTGCCTGGAAAAAGAGACCAACCCCACCTGACTACAACTACCTTTCAGGAAGTTGTAGAGAGTGATAAGGTCACCTCTGAGTCTCCTTTTCTCCAGGCTGAACAACCCCAGTCGTTCCTCATAGGGCTTGTGTTCCAAGCCCTTCACCAGTCTCGTTGCCCTTCTCTGGATGCTCGAGTGTTTGCATTTGAACCCCCTGTTCAATGGGAAGACACAGCCAGGCTGCCAGGCCCTGCACTGTTACATCTACAGGCTGAGATGTAAACTCAGGGCTCTCCTGCAAGACAGGATCCACAACAAAAGCTACAGACCAAAATCTTTCTTGAAAGAGACAGAGAGGAATAGCTTTTGTTCCACTCAATTGTTAACGGCAGAAGCTCTAAATCAGGGTAGGGGAAATGACTCTTGGAGGTATCCTCACTCACCTAAAGTCACCTGTAGGGAATCACTGATCACTCATGGTCCCTCTTAGCATAAGAAAGTGTCAGATCCTGTATGCAAAGTGGCTTAAATTCCATCATCCCCATTATAGGTTTGCACAGCATCTGATTTTTTAAAGTTACTTCTCAGTGGAGGAGAAAGGATTTGAATCTCCTGCTGCAGGAAGGAGGGCACCCTACACACATCCTGCATCAAGAGCAGAAAACCCTTCTAACTTATCACCAAAACCAGGCAGAGCACTATTTCACCAAAGACAACCAAATAACAGATCCTGAAGGAAGGGATTTGTGTTACTAATTTTAGAAACATGCAGGTGTTCAGCATTTGGCAAGCAAAGGCAGCTCAGAATGTCACATGTCACGGTTCTCACCCCTGAGCATCACTCTGCAGGGTGCCAAGGCACTTTCTCCAGGCTCTGGAGCCCATTCAAAATGCCAGGCTCCCTCAGGTGCCTTAAGGGCAGCAGGACAGTGACAATCTTCTGTGGATCTTAGGCCAAGGCTTATCTGAGATCCAGTCTTTTCTGCAAATGCCTCCTAAGCTCACTTGGATACCTTGCAGCACCACATATTTCCATAATACAAGCTTTTAAAAGTGAAGGTCCTATTTCTTTCCTCCTTTATGTGCATGTTAATTCGGTGCAACTCCACTGAAAACAGTGATGGAAATCGGCACAGCAAAACAAACTATAGGAAAAATCAGGCTCTGCTTTCTTAGTTTCAGTTCTCATATGTGACAAATGGTTCTGGGGCCCTATTTTGGAAGTATCTAACTTGAAACAGCTTTGCAAACCAGAGTACTTATTGCTGTCTAACGATCAGTCTTCTGCAGGGCACCCAAAAGTGAAGTTTCAGTATTGCAAGTCACTCTTAAAAATCTTGGCCATTTTTTCAAAGGATGTGTCAGTGTCTCAAACAGATGCAAAAGCAATGACCACTCAAATAGTTTGGTGTTTACAGGTTCATCAATCAAAAAGAAACACTTTGATCACCTGACATGATTCAAACAACATACTTGATATCTGACACCGGACCAAGATCATACAGATCTAATAAACTTTTGGCTCCTGCAAATTTCTTTTAAAAAATATAAAAGAGGATCAGTTATAGAGAAGTTGATTAATATGCACTCTGTTCAAACAGTCTTGAACATCTGTGTATTAAATTCATTTATTAAATTATACCAATCTGTATTTTAATGAGTAAAAGATACTTATTCTGCCATCCATCAAAATAAACTCAGGAAATACTTAACATTATAATCATTTTTCTTGTTTGAACATGAGTTATGAAATATGAATCCCACACTAAGAATGCTGTACTTGCCATTATGATCAAATATGTTTTTACAGGTGCACCAAATATTCTGTTTTCATTTCATTCTCAAACTGTTGAAAATATAAACCATGTTTTATATTTCTTTAGTAGGTAATATTGCCTTTTTCCCCCCACATGGCACCCATTATTAGTGAGTTATTACCATGCCTTTTTTCAAACACACACTACATATCCTAAAGTTGCTTAGTAATGAAAATACAAATTTACCTAACATCTAGTATCAAATAAGATTTGGAGCACACTTTGGCACTGAAAGGTTTGGGGCACCAGTAACTTTCAAGTGCAAGTTAATATTGCCAGATAAGGTATACACAATCTGTTAGGTCAAGTTCAGCCTTTTGCCACGTTTCTCTTTTGGCCCAAAGAAAGTTAACTTTCAGGTACAGCAGGGTTTAATACATACATGCATAGAATTTTTGTTTCTTATTGTTCCTGTAATTGTGATTTTTATTTCCATTTTCTTGGTCCTCTTTTATTAAAAAAAAAAATGAAGAGGAAAAAGTCCTGGCAGACAGACAACAAGCACAGCTGGGACAGCAGGTGAGCTAAATTGTAGACTTCTTCCCAGTATCAATTTGACACTATATCAAACACTAAGTATACTCATCAAAAAAATTCCTTCCTTCTATTTGTACAGAGTGAAGAGCCAGTTAAAGACAGAGCTTAGTGCTGGAAATGACGTTCTCAAAGAAAACAATATTTGGGAGAGTGCAGTGGGGAAAAGCAAGATATGGCTGCAAGGCACAGAGCTGCTCTGCTGGAATTGAATCCACAGACCTCTGGGCACTTCTGTGGAGCTACAAGTCCAACACAGAGGTTTGGCAAAGGAGCTGTAATAAACAGGTAAAAGTCACCAAAGCAGTAATAGAGACTACGATGCTACCAGGAACTTCTCCACTGCCTTCAATGGGAGTACATTCAAACCATGAAAGAACACATCAGCACACTAGCAAAAAACAGTCATGCTCTGGAAAGCCCAGTAAGAACTGGTTAATCTGTTTTTTTCTTTAAACAAATTTAAAAAGTAGGAAATTATTTGGCATTTTATTGGCAAAGGGGGAAACCCCTTCAAGGAAGCCATCACTTCATTGAGGTGCAACCACAGCAGAAGTTACCACCACACCACTGCAGCTGAGGCAATGTCAACCCTTTCCACAGGTACATAGTAAACAGCTGATAAAAGGAATTCTACAGTGAGTGACAGGGAGTAGCAACTCTGTCATAGTTGATTATGTCCAAACATGGCACTAGGAATGGGAAAATTTACCACTCCTAATTGAAAGACAGTATCCAAAAAACTAATTTGTTAGAAGACATCTCATCATTGTCAGTGCATTTGTGATTTTTACCCCCTGTCTAATTGGTCTATATCATACATAACATTCTAAGTAATTTCTTGTTTGAAAACCCACGATTTTTGTCCTGTACCAACAGTTCATGTAGATCCAGAAAGTGAAGAAAAGCCACTGGTTTGAACTCTCAAAATATACAGGCCAAATAACTAGTACATTGCATTCTTAAGTACTGTTTGCCTTGACCTTCTCCCTGGAATGCCATTCAGTCTTGACTGAGTGACTTAAAATGATACAAAGGAGCTATTAATTCCTGATCTGCATTATTGCAAATATTACCTGTGGATGGTGAAGAATTTTCCGCTTTATTTTTAAGCATAATTAGTGTAGAATTGTATTCTGAATATTGGATTCCATTTAGAAAACTTATGCACCAGTCTTCAAATATAAGAAAAAACACAAAATACATCTGACAGAAGAGCATAACCATCAATTGGTCTACAGAAGCATCTGGAAAGCTGCTATCTATTCCACATCTACAAACAAACAAACAAACAACCAAC
>VZRZ01007768.1:372996-432535 GCA_013398175.1 Climacteris rufus
GGGGGGAGGAGAAATGGGCATTTATATACATGTAAAAAACCCACAAGCAGCAGGTTTTTATCCAGAAAAGCATTTTTCCTGACTCCTTAATTTTATTATTTGAAAAGTATCTTCCTGGATTGCATTCTATGGACAGGTTGGAAATATTAGAAATGTCACATTTATTGTCTAGTTGGGATGATCAACACAGATTCATGATTAAATGCAAAAAAATTATTTACGGAATTTTCACTCCATTTTGCATTTCTAGTCCATACATCAAGAGGAAAAACTTCAGCTTGAGTTGGTGGAATGATTTCTGCATTCCATCAGTACCACATGATTCTAGGAGGGATCCCTATCAATATAGGGATAGAAATTCACATTTGTCAAAGACATACAGGGCTTCAACAGTAATGTTTCTTATAAACTCCTCAACAATAAACATATAAAAAAAGAAATCTGCAATAAGTGGCAATTCAAAATCAGTATAGATTGGGCACACATCAGAGACAACACTAAGTTAAATGCTGAACAAAGGATGCTTTAAGTTAGTTACTCAGGTCATTGAATTCTTTTGGGAAATATCCTACACTGCAGGTCTCTCAGCATTCAGCTTCATGTTTTACCATCTTTTTTAGGCCTGTCACACATCTGAATATTTAGCAATTACTTTATGACAAAGCAGAAACTCACACTCTTCTATAAATGTGGAAAAGATGGAATAGTTTAGTAATTTGTCCTCCTTGGCCTCCATCCTGATTTGCAAACCAACCAGTATAAACCAACATAAGATTTCAGGTGAAACCAGTAAAGGATTGGTGAGCTACTCTTGGACTATTTCTTACCTGACCCAAATCTGGAAGTTAAATTCTCTTCCCTTACTAAAGAGATTGCTCAACCTTCTGCCATCACAAGGAAACTCAAATGGTTTCCAACTGTGTGTGGCTATCCTGCTCATATGAAAAACTGGCAGAAAGGGTTTTCTTTCTTTTACTGATTAGAAGGCCAAATGACTGCAAAAGATTTTTCATGGGAAGAATTTTTTCATTTAATTAATTTTTAATAGAAATAAGAGAAGAAAGTAGCAGTATGTTTATCACTGATCCACAGAAGTAGCGACTTCAATATCTACAAGGCAGAGGGATATCACCAGGGTCTAATTCCTAGTCCCAAACAGTCCAACACATTATCCCCACCCAAGAATGCTGCTAACAGTCTTCAGAATCAAAAACATGGTTTTCTACTGGTAAGCCTTTTCCTTTGCACCTTATAGGCTGAGTATCTATGAGATTTTTGTATGTAGTGGTCAGGAAAATGTAAGTTTTGCATAGAGAGAAAACACAAACTAAGACTCTTAAATGAATAGGCTACCATCAAAGCATTACATATATTGGAGGTTGCATCTTTTGATGCTCCTAATTCTTTCTTTGTCAAAGAGAATTTAACTTCCCTGTGCCTTAACATCACTTTCACCAGATTTCTGTTTTTCATATACATGTTTTCTACTGCCATCTGTGGTCCTTGGCAAGGAATATATTACCCAAACTTTCTAATCTTTATATTAAATAAGTTCTTCAAGACTCTCTGAATGCACATAATGAACAGAAGGGTGTAGAAAATAAAATGCTAACAGATAATAGAATATTATTTAATATGGAAAACCCCCAAACCTTCTAGAACAAATAACAGACCAGAGTAGACACACAGTTGAAATTTAAGAAGACACCTAGCAAGTACTAATGCTGGAAAAACTTTGGTGTAAGAAGCAAATGCAAATTCAGTGCAAGTTTATAAAGTTACATGGCTGTTTTAGGGGCAAGTATATCTCTGAACTACACATAGAGGAAAAAGAATGTTCTTTTTTCTTTTATCTCCTGGAGTTTTTCATGGTCCTACCTACCTCAGTGCTTGGAAGTTATTGACAAATTGGAGGGAATACACAGGAAAGCCCATAAATTTTCTGAAGTTTTATAGCTGTTGATTTCAATGAATATGCCAACTTCAGAAGGTTAAATGCTAAGCAGAGAGGATAACAACAACATACATGTATTTTAAGGTCCTAAACACAGACCTGTTTAACCATTCTGGCTGTGTAAGTTACAACTTCTTTTGTCAACTTTTCGAGACACGTATGCCTTACCATAAAAAACTTGTTTCACATGTTCAACTTCTATGTGTGTGTAAGTGCAGAGCTCCCAGGCAGCAGCAAAGGTACTGCACATCTGTCAATCAGCTGAGCTGCACATGTATTACTTCCACGTACCTGAATCCAGGATTCCTGATGGTTTTGGAACCAACACACTTACTTTATGTGTCTTACCTGACATAAGTTAACCCAGAAGTCCCTGGGATTTCTTAGGTGGCTGTCAAAGATGATGTCTGAGAATTCTGCTATGGACAGTTGGAGAGATTACTGCTGGTTGCCTTTTGCTTCCCAAGGTAACTTGGGGGTATACATGCTTTGAGGGTAATCTCATCTACCTCCTAGCCACCACCTTTCTTCAGGAAAGACCTCCCAGCTTTAATGGCAGGAACATTGCTCTTGCTGCAGTAGATCAGTTGAAATATTTATTTTTGTTTGTAATATCTATCAAGTTTACATCTCTCTCTCTCAGAAGCCATATCTTGTCAGATCTGCCTACTAATGAGACTATTGTTTATTTCCTGTATGCTGTCTTTTTTATATACCACGTTGAGAAAAGAGCAGCCAAGAGCAGACACAACAAAGATAATGCGACTGTAGAGGAGATAACCATAATTGAAAGCTATTATTTAACAATTTACCACAAAAAATCTTTTAAGTGAAATATAAACTGAAATTTTCTCTTGGAGATATCTGAAAATAGTCCCTTAAGACAAAGGAATAAGAGATTGTTTATAAGAGCTTGTTCTCAGCAGAGGTTTTGGGAAGGAAATAAGCATTCTTCACCAGTTGCACAGTATATTGCCTTAGGCAGAGTACATTGATACTAAAACAGTTTGTCTTATTATTCCTTTCTGTTCATTTCTGCAGTTGGTTTTGGTGTTGACATGAAAATAAATGAATAACAGAGTATCTAAACAAATGTTTTGTCTAATGGAGATCTTATAAATGACATGCCAGTTACATAAAATGTCAGATTCTCTTCTGTCGCTGTGTTTTGCATCAAAACAAAGTATGTGATTTATGAGAAAAACAATTAAATACAACCAAAAGTGCATGGAAAGACTCTCTCTAAATTCCACAGAGCTCCAAAATGGATTTTTTTAAAGACGAAATAAAAGTTACTGACAAAGAAAAATTAACCTCAGAAGGCCTATGGGAATATTAAGAAACTTACAATACTCTGAAAAGAAAGATCGAGTGGAAGCTCCACAAAGCACTTACAGAAGGGGATGGCAAAGCAACAAAATCTAGAAAAAGATGCATAGAGTAGATGTAGATTAGATTACACTAATGTAATCCATTAATATTTTGTACACAAGACAACAGTTCCCCCAAACATACAATTATAGATACAAAGAGTTTTGAAGTTGCCAGTATTTCTGTGTCCTAACTTGGATATTTCTTATGCTGTCAACAGAAGGAAAGAGAGACTACCACAAAGAATGAGTATCTAAGTGAAATTTCTACCCTGAATTCTTCAGTGGAGTCTAGGGGCATGGATTTGCAATGTCTAGTCCTGTGTATCTCTCCTTGTGCTACAGCTTCAAGAGTAAGCACTCATGACTTTTCATATGGAGTTCTAAACCGCTTGTGGAATGTTTTTACTTTCAAATATTCATCAGACTTGAGGTGGAACTGTTTCTTGTTGACTGCTCCTCCCAGGTCTTAAATTTTGACTGGTCACCAGCTGCTCTTACACACCACTGAGTATGAGCATTACTGATAATCCCGGAGTCTTACTCCAACATGACTGCCCATGGTGCAAGGTATTCACTGATTAACCCCTTCTTCAGAGGGCTTTTCTAATTCTTCCTTTCTTTTAGGGACTCACACTTGCCCAGACACTTGAATACACTGCACATGGCATGTGTTACAAAAATGTCACAAAACTTGATGCCTATAGTTAACTGGCCTGAATTCCTGCAGTGAGAAAACAGAGGAAATAACTGTGTTGGACAAAACTGTAATCATACCTACAAATCTATTTGGTTTTGCCACTCAAGGCAAAGCAGACATTTCATTATGATAAGCTCCTCTCAGCTTCTCTAAAGGAACACAACAAGTAGGCCACTGAATCCAGTTATGAAAACATTCTAGACCAAATCAGTAAATGAGACCAAGCAGCAGGATGCTGAAAATTCTCTTGGGGATGAATTAAAGACTGATGATCAATACTTTTGTTGCACCACGTATCCTAGGTTCAGATGTGACTCAATTTCAAACTTCTGGTGTCAGGGCCCTGACTGGCCTCGCTGGGGGCTGCCACCTTTGCCTGGGCCCGACAGCCCTTGCTCAGGCTGGAGCCTCCAGGTCCTCCATGAGCTGTATCACAGGGGCACCTGTCTCCACCTGTGACCACAGGCCCTGTTGGTTTGGACTCAGACCTGTGGACCCACTGCTAGCTTAATTTTGGACCAGCCTGGGGATCACCGGGCTGTCTCCAATTCTAGTTACCATTACCAGACCTTATCCCATCCCTGTCTCATGCTCCTGTCTTCACCCTGGCCTCCCCTGGTCGCCACAGACTGGCACGATGGTCTGAATTCTTGGCCAATCCCAGCTGCCATCCCTAGGTCTGCCTTGCTCCCTTTTTTGGAGGCAGTGGGATGGGGCGGGTGGGGCTGGCAAGGCCCCTGCCCTGCTGATCATGGCTCTCAGCTACACAGCCCTTAAGGAGCAGCTGACCTGATACCCAGCATCCTGATACCCAGCATCCTGATACCCAGCATCCTGATACTCAGCCTTAAAAGAGTGATCCCATCTTCCCAGCATAAATGCCGACATTTGTCGCAGTAACGACACAAAAGGAAGAGACAGAGGCACCTGTTACCAGGATTAGAGAGAAGGAAGGAAGGGGGGCAAGACCCGCCTTCTTTTTTATATTCATTTAGAAATCACTATTCATTGGAGGAAATTAGTTCTTCCTCTCTCGATTCCAGTGGTCAAAGGAAATGTCCATCAAAGTTCTGTGTCCAGGAGAAAGGATTGCAATGATAAGATACAGTTACAATAACACGGCCATTTTTACAGAGAAAAGTGTGAGAAACTAGCTACAAAAGAATGATAACATCCAGAACTGCAAAAACCAGGGCAAGAGACATTCCACTTGGTTCAAGCTCCACTCAAGGTGTTAAAAGCAAGTTGCTCTTTGTACAATTGGTTGATGGGGCTGTATCATTCTCCCCCATGCCCTAAACCCTGCTTGCCATGCTCAGAATTGCCACCCCCATGTTAAACTGGAGGGGGCTTGATGCCTCATCTTCTATATTTCAAGAGAACTCTTCTCAAGCAGATTGTTCAAAATTTTCCAAGTCAGCCTTGGAGCTAAGGCACAAGCAGGAATGCAAAAGTCCCAAGACCAGAAGGGCAGAGAGGGAGTGAGCAGTGACCCCTGGGAAGAGGCACAGGTGGGGTACCAGACCTGATTCCTCAGAACAAGATTATATAAATGAATAAAATAAATGGATGTGGTCCAGAGATCAAACATCCTCTGTGCTCCCTCTTCCACTCATATACTAATAACTAGATGAAGATTGCTTTTGCCTTTTTTCTTTTTCAAGGCTTCTGCACTCATGACCACACAGCCAACCAGTTTCAAATGACTTCAACCTGAAGAGATGAGTTGCCTAAGCAGTACAAGACTCTGAACGAGACTCTCAAGTGACTTCAGAAGAGTTTGAGTATATCTGTTCTAGGAAGGATTCACATGCTTGTTTTAAGACAGATGCTATTTAGAAACTGCAGAGATGAACTATAACAAATTTATAGATAACATGTTAATATAATAAACTGAACAACTAGGAAAAATGAGTGCAAGAAATGTCTTCCACATTCTAAATAAACTGTGTTTGCATTCAAAGATACATGTCAAAAATTGTATCACACAAATATAAGGTAGAAGCCCTCCACACACCTGTAGAGTCACCTGAAACTAACTGCTTCTCAAAGAAAAAAGTCTTGGAGGGTATGTAAGAAGGGTATGTATTATAAAGTGCATTACCAGCTGTTTTAAAATTTTTTCAAATAAAAGAAGAATTATACTAAACTGAATTTGGGTAAATTGCTGGCGGTTATACCTTCCAGTGAGTTGAGGAAAACAAAATTTTGAAAGCCAAATTTAGAATGATTTTTCATCACAAATTCAAAATATGGATTTGTTCAGCTGGGGAAATTGAGTCATATTGTACGATAATCACTCAACAGTAATGATATCTATGCAGTTTTTAGAAACATGGTGGTTTTATTCTTTAGTAGTTTCTAAGAACATTCATTTATTCTAGAATCATATTGACCAGAGGGCTTTAGCTAAATTTTTATTGAGCAGATACAAAATACTGAATACCAAATAACTATGCTGCATATACTAATAACTCAACCTTAGAATAACTGTGGGATTTTTTGTCTACTGAGGAAAAAAACATGGTTGTATATTCTTACCGTGTAAGAATGTTCATTTGAACTGATCTAAGTAGTTTAAATTTCCAATGTTCAATCATAATGCTTTCCTTTGATTGAACTATTTATGGCATCACTGATAGTCCCATAAATTCTAAGTACAGTAAAGACCTGCTCACAAACTGAATAAAAATCTGGATGGAAAAGATCAGAGTTCAAGTTTCATTTTACTTCAGCATTCTATAGAATCAATATAAATACACTGTTGAGCCCTATTCTTTTAAATAATTTGATTTACTAAATGATGTGATATAAACCAAAAAAAAAATTGCTTCATATTGCTTATATTTAACTTTAAACTCTGCTTTGAATTCATACAGTTTCAAGTTTCTTTAGTTGCAAAATATGTAAAAATCCAATAATTTAATAAGAAATGTCATTAATAATTGACTAACTAAAATTCCTGAAGCAGTATGGGTGTTTTTTATTGTACTTACCCTAATATTTGCCCATTGCACACGTGTACACTTGTCATCTTTTATTTGATTCCATAGTTTCTCTCTTTTTGTGGGTTATATATTAAGGAAATAATATTGTTTGGCTCATTTACATAATCAGAGTATCCTATATACCCATGATTTGTGCATTTCTCTTCTCTAGCTTGATAAGGTTTTTTTAAATTAGAGGCTAGCACATGGCATGGTGATTGCTGAAGAGTGTTGTATGGAAGATTGCATGCTTGTTAGAGCTGAGATTACCACTTGTTTCAAAATGTTTCAGGGAATGATTGCCCACTGAGATAAGTTAAGCAAAGAAAACATCAGAGTTTAACAACAAAGTTGTACCATGTATTTAAGTGCCCTATGATGCAGAGTGCAATACTAGACTCTTTAAAAAGCTTTTTTCCCTATTTTTCTAACAGTACCATAAAAAAATCAGTTACAATTCATCATTCCAAACACTGAAGCCTAGCATTTTATAGAAGCACAAGTAATTGTAAGGAAGGGATATGTTATAGAAATAATAAAATTTCAGTATAAAGGTCAAGCTGTGTGAAGTATAAAGCTTTTAATAAAGAACCCCTGGTTCTGACCTAGGGATGCTGAAAATCATTATGATCATCCCTACCTCTGTTAAAATTAAATGGTTAGGTCAAGAAACATGTTTTAATATCTTCAGCACAACTTTTACTGAGAGTGCACTCTTGAAAGATCAGATTATAGCAGATCATGGTAATATTTGTATAAAATATCTGTATTTATGAATAGCAACTGCACACAGTCTTTTACTTTATTTCAGTCTTTCTTGTACTTCTGGTTCTTTACCTTTAAAAACAATTTTGGGCAATATTTAGTTTAGTCTTAGTCTAAAAATTATTGAAAAAAATTCACTCTGGAGTAACATTTTATGTACTGTTAGAGCAACTCCAACTTTGCCAAAATGAATATTATAAAGTCTTATAAAAACCACAATAGCTGTACCAAAAAGCACCCATTTTAGACAGCAGGTGATAAGTTAATGAGTCCAAAAGATGTGAAATAATAGTGAGAGAAGTATGGACAGCAATTGCTCAGTGACCATTCATGACTCATCTACAAAACAATGTGCAATGAAAAATACAAGAGGATACAAATGTGTATTTGAAAAGAAAGAAAAAGAAACAGTTCTCTGAGTATAAAGGACAACACACTGCCAGCATACTGTGATATTCTGCATACAGAAGATTTTTCTGCCTTCCAATGTCAACTCTTGTGCAAAGCACCTGCAGACATTTCTCTTAGATATTATTTTAACTTTTCTTGTTTCACAGCAGAAGGCAAGAGGAAAATATTTGCAACATAAGCTATAAAATCTAAGACCCTTGTTGCAGGGAAGTGTCATTCAAACATGATGGAAGATGCTGAATGAGATGGAAGCACATGGATAAGCAAAGAACTGTGAATTTGTAGTTACTATTTTTCTAAGCTCCTAGAATATTGTTTAGGAAATCAGATGGACATCAGTGAAGCACACACTGACCTGTAATGGATGTGGGAGACTCAAAGGCTGGGACTTTTTGAACATTGACTAAAAAGTTCAACAGTTGATGAAATCAATGGGAAACCTAGGTCTCATTAGCAGAACTGGATTTGAAGATCATTACCTTAAATGCACTTCTTAAATGGCTTTATGTGATGGAGAATTGGTCTTTCTATGTTTTCCTGCAGACCTTGCAGTCAGAGATTAGACCATCCTTCCCTATCTTCCCCTTTTCTAAATCTACTTCATTCTTCTGATCCATTCATAGACACTTTTTATTAACCATAACCTTCATTTTTTAATTTTTTTATCTTATTGCTTACTGTATTTATTAACAGGTGACCATATATTTTTATAGAGCATCATGTATAAAAATAACATTAAAACCATTTTAAAGTTACATGCAGAAGTGAGAGTGTGGCAGAAATAAGCTTGCCCATACAACCTCAACTGACTTGAGAATATGCATTTTGATACAGGCTTTCATTACACGATCATTAACTTTTTTCTATAGCCCACCAGCCATTTCAGTTCTCAGAGTGGATGGTGTTTACTTAATGAACAGCTGTTCAATATTTATTTCATTGTTCAGTACACAGCCTCATTGTTCAACGGATGGCCTCATGCCATCTTTGTTGCACACCATTCAAACCCCTCTCTAAGGGACATTAACCTCCCATGAGTTTTCTTTTATTATGCTAATCAGTATAATTTTGAAAGCTTTACAAATACTAATTATATCCACAATATCCATGTGAGTTTTATGTACATTGTAATTAATAATATCCATGAATTTTGAGTAACTAATCTGACACACCTTGGGTTTGATTTACAGCTCCCACTGATCTAAGCTGCAGCTGGGAACCTTCAGCACATCTTCCAAAATGTTTCCCCAGTCTGAGTCTCGAGTACCAAGAAAATTACATTCTGTTAGTAGCAATCTATGCAAAGTTTGTTTAAATTACTACCTCAGTAACATATCTAGAGCTGAGATGGGAGTTCAGTGTCTAGAAGATCATCCACATCTTCATAATGAGGATGTCTCTCTTTCTGAAATCTCTTGCTTCAGCTTTACATTCCTTCCCAGTTCTGCAACCAGTGGGTGATGAAAAAAGCCTTATCTGTGGTACAAACTCCAGAAACATAATCATGAGGGCAGAGATCCTAGAGGTAAAAAGAGATGGACCTCTGCATAAAGTTGTGCCATGATGCATAGGCAAACTTTTAAAGCAGAATTCCCTACTCTCTGATGCCTGGAATTTTCAAGGCTCATAATGTCTCATTTCACACTTCCAGTTTTCCCTATTATGGATTCTTTGCCCAGGTAATCACCCAGCTGAGAAGGACTTGGGGGTGCTGGTGGATGAGAGACTGGACATGACCGGGCACTCACCCAGAAAGCCAAGTGTGTCCTGGGCTGCATCCAAAGCCCCACAGGCAGCAGGTGAGGGAGGGGATTCTGCCCCTCTGCTCTGCCCTGCAGAGACCCCAGCTGCAGTGCTGCAACCAGCTCTGGGGCCCCAGCATGGACCTGTCAGGGTGAGCCCAAAGAATGCTCACCAAGTGGATAAGAGCACCTCTCCTATGAGGAAAGGCTGAGAGAACTGGGATCATTCAGCCTGGAAAAGAGAAGGATTTGGGGTGACCTAATTGAGGCCTTATAGTACCTAAAGGGAACCAACAGGAAAGATGGGGCAAGACAATTTAGAAAGTCATGCAGTGACAGGACAAGGGGGAATGGGTTCAAATTGAAAGACAGAAGGTTTAGATTAGATATTTGGAACAAATTCTTTACTGTGATGGTAGTAAGGCACTGGCACATGTTTCCCATTGAAGTTGTGGATGCCCCGTCCCTGGGAGTATTCAAGACCAAACAGGACAACCAGGGTCTGAGAAACCTGGTCTAGTGATGGGTGTCCCTGCCCCCAGCAGTGGGTTGGAACAAGATGGTCTTCAAGGCCCCATTCTAAGACAAACCATTCCACAATTCTATTATTTTCTGAATTTCCTCTCTAGTTTTCTCTGTTTTCCTTTAGTTCTCCCTTACATCTCTGAGTTCCCATTTCTTTAGATATATTGTTTCAGTCTGGCCCTCTTCTTTCTCAAATTTTTGTTTTGTTTCTATTGCATCAACACAATTTCTTCTTTACCTTTTTGTGACAGAAGAGAGTTTATAGTTAAAAACAGGCAATGGTCATAGAGAATAAATATAATGAGAAACGAGTTCCCTACTCTCATTTTAGTGACCATAAAAACCAGAATGTCCACCTCTGCCTTGACCACTGTGAGCTGGGGCATACTCAATTTCTTGGTGAGTGATGGTGCCTACTGAGCAGAGAAAGATCTATGGAAAATCAGACACCTGAGGATGCTTGGAAGTTTTTAATCCATAAAACTTAAGGTTTCTTACTTGCACGTTCATTGAAGTAGGAATATAACCACCAAACACATACCCTTTCTTGACAAACCAGCCCCCTGAAAATTTTAATTTTTCTTGCCCTTAGTGTAGAGGCACTGGCACATTTCAAAGCATAGATTTCAGGAACTTCAGACATGGGCAAAAATTACATTTTTATTCCTTGCATCATTCCTAGAAATGGCAGAACAGTTTTGGCAGGACCCTTCCAGAAAAGTACAGCCTGGGACAGCTACTTGGCATGGAAAACTTCAGTCAAAGTGTTACAGTTTGGCACTATTATAAGTAGACAAAATCAAAGTTTCATAATAGGAAGTATTAGGTAATTTTAATAATAGGCAGTTCTATCACCTATAAAACCTTTAAACATAACAAAATATTATGTGTGTAAACAAATATCAAGAAAAGTCTTTTTCAAAAGTGTCCTAGTGAAATGAAAAGGAGAAAAAACAAACATACAGAAATGTGAAATATCACATCCTGACTCTGAAAAATAAAGACACATATACTTCTCCACCTTAACACAGCATGTGTCTTGAGCTTTCTTCACCTCAGTCCAAAAACAGAAGAACAAAAAACATAGCTTTAATCTACCAGAAAAAAAAAAATTTAAAAAAGTAAATATTAAGTTAGAGTCGTGAGCTTCCTTGCTTCACTGTATTAAAGCATGGCTAGTCTAGGGCCATTCTTCTTTAATGTAGCTTAATGAATCTCCATATAATGTATTTTCATTTTCTCTGTGTATTGCAATCTGGTGAAGCCTCTTTTTTCATCTCTCTCTCATTTTTCCATTCTGTCAATACCCAAAATATTGGAGAAAATCTGATTGCCCTGGATTCCAGCCTCATGGGCCAGGACTTACTTCAAAACTTTAAAATGTCTTTCATTGACTTTTGAACAATTTTATTACAAAACACTGTCCTGGAATTTAATACGCCAGTGATATTCAAGAATATCAATTGGGAGTGCTTAAGACAGTTAAAATCGCATTTATTCAATAGTTCCTCCTTTTTAAAGTCAAAGATGGTTTTATGAGTGCCTAATCAGTCTTGCATAACATACTATAAATCTTCCACAATAATTTCCGGATTATTCACATAATTTTTTTATTTGCTACAGAACATGATTCAGAATCATATTCACTCTGGATGTAAAATCTTCATGTAATGGCAAATATACCTTCTCTTTGGAATTGTGGATTTAGTCATGACAAACAGACGATACAGCACTGGCCCTACAGAAAACCCACAAAGTCTGTTTGTTGTACTGAGGGCAGCAAAGGATTGACTTGAATAAAAGTGATTACAGGCTGTGTGGATTGTTCAGAACTCATATCAACCAGCAGAAAATCCCCAGGATAAAAAGAGTTATCTAAATTAAAGCTTTATATAGATATATATGATACAATATTACTAGTAAATATTGCTTCTATTGTTTACTGTAATCCTAGGCAGTAAACTCACAGGACCATGCTGTTTTAAATAGAATGCAAGAAGGAACTGACTGAAGGATACATTTTAATAGCCCTCTGTCAAAGAGAGTTAACACACTTGCACTTATAACAACAGCATTTTTATTAAATCTTTATTATGCTGTATTAAAAAAAGTCCCCTTAGCCCTCAGGTAGTTGGTTGACGCTGAGTTTTCAAATGAAATATTTATGAAGTTCTTTGTTTAGAAGTTTAATTGTATCTTTAAATGACTTTCATATGTTTATACGCTTTACCCTCCAATATAAATGCCATATGATGCTCTATCATACTGTCCGGAATAGTCATTATGCATTTCACCATCACAACTGTTACATAACAATAAGCAGAAAAAAAGGACAAAAGGATAACTAAGTTAAACCAGATCTTATATATACTTATTTTGTTGGTAACACAGATTGAATCTCCAGCAAAATGTGTTTCTAATTATGTAACATAGCATAGTGCCGTAATACCTTCCATATTTAAAATGTTGGTCAATGTATAACACTATAAAAGATACTAAAATGTACTCTGCACTGACCTTTCTATTTCTCTACCATGGGCAGGGCAGGGGGAAGAAGACTCTTACGAGAACAGGGGTGGAATGAAGAGACCTAAGGAGAACTCCTAAATGAAATACAGTTTTGCTTTTATAAGAACTCTGAAGAGCTGTCACTCCTGCGGTACAATATTTAAAGGAAAAGCATGGCTTAGAAGATTGATTATCTTTCCAAGTAATGAATGACCATTTTAAAAAAACTTTCCTGATTTATCAGCTGAAGGGACGTTTTCTAAAGTGAAAGCATGTTGAAGATTTGTGTCACTTCATGTGAAAGCAGTGCTGCGTTAAATCTGACCCCACTGTCTTCTGCAATGCTCTTCAGGTGTCTTCTGTAGAGCAGATTTTGGACATCTGGTCCAGGCAGTCTCTATTTTAGTCTTCAGGAGGTCTAGGCCAGCCAGATGACACAATGGGAAATCCCAAATAAAATTGTCCACAGCTTTATACATGGAAGACATTCACCCACCCGTGCAGCCCTTTTCTGACCCACAGATAGGGAGTGAGATCATGAAACCAAATCGATTTATTGTGAAAATGACACCCTTCTCTATGGCTTGGGTAGGCTGGAGAGTCATCACAGGCTGAAAGCAAAGGAAAGAAAAAAGATATGAGACAAATTTGAAAGAATGAAAGGAAATTGTAGATCATTAGGGGGGATGCTTGCTTGTAATTGTCAGAAAGGATGGAGAAGGATATGATATCTGTGGTTTATATTCATCATAAATTGCTATTATGTAATTACAGGTCTTAATATAGTATGTTAGCTCACAGTGCTACTTGAACACACTCTGCAGATTTCATATTTGTTGTTCAAGTACTACATTAAAAACCTTTGAGGAGAGTATCAGTTCACAGCTCATGAAAGCCAGTAATTTTGCAAGGCTGGCATAAGAAACCCTGCTGATCAAGAGGGCTGTCAGTGTATGACTGAATAACACGCCCTGTCTTTTTAAAATAGCAAGTAATGTCTTGCTAAATTTGTCCTCTTGATGACAATTTTCATTGTAACAAATGGCCCCTAAGCTCAGTCTTTCCCATATGAGGAACCTCCTCGAGTTATTATGCTAACAGCCAACAACTTCTGAGAAATAACATCACTTAAGGTAGAAACCAGTATTTCCCTATATAATACATTAGAATGAATTTTATGTGAAACAGGAAAAGCTGTGGACAGTACCAGTGGGGAGTACTAGTTTCCAAAGATTTTTTTAAAGCTGCTGCCAGTCTCTAGAAAAGTTGACCTTCAAGAACTGATAATTTTGCAAGTTTTTGTATAACTGCTCCAGCAACCATGCACATAACTTTGAAGTCCTGCGTGTTAACTGCACCAGCTGAAAATTGATAGAACTCTTCTGATCAAAATGCCTGTCTTGGAAAGACAAAGTTATAGCAAGACATGATCAGACATGGTTGTCTTTTATGTCACACCAAAAAAACTAACTGCAAGGTTTTTCCAATATTTTATAGTGCAAATATAATTTTATTCTATAATTTTACACCCAATTGACAACAGTATTTCACCAATTTCTGTAACTAGTTAGTTAAATGTATCACACATAAAAGAAATCCTTTTTTTCCTACTTTGTTCTCATACAAAGGCTGGATTTTATTTTAGTCTCGTTGATATAATTCTATTTACTTCACAGTCATTACTTATTAACACCATTGGGAAGAGAAACAGAGTCATTAAATCAGAGTTTCTTTTTTCCTTGATGCAACCTGATGCTTTTTGGTTTACCATGGAATGGTTGTATGGTGAGAGAGACAGATTTGCTTGTGTTTTTAATAATGTGTTCTCTTCAGAGAGAGTCAATATTTGCCCTGCCCAGTTTGACTGGCTTCACTTTAAAAATCATTATTTCTGCTTTAAAAAGATTGGAGATGGTAAAGAACACATCCATTAGGACTTGCCGTCATTGGGGAAATGTAAATGAAAGGAATATCTGCTTTTGTCAGAGGGAATTATATTTTTTTTTTTTTTTTTTGTGAAGTGAGCAAGTTCTGCCCTAAAACTAAATAAAGCCCTTTACATCCACTGGAATGTCGTCCAAGAACATGGTGCTTAACGCCCTTCAGCTCTCCATGTCAGACTTCATGCCATTTCACCTCAATTTGTCCTTTGGCCAGCACTGTCCCATAGCTGTTCCTTCTGTGTATTTACCCCTCGTCTGATGGTGTCACTCGGCAGCAAGTGCTAGTCCATGCCTCTGTTTCTGCCCTGAATAAGCTTGGTGTTTCCATCACATCTCATAAGAACTTAATTCCCCTTATTGTGCTGGACTTTTCTGCTTTCTGGAAAATGCTTACCAGAACAGTACATGCTATTCCAGATAAGGTCTTATCAGAGAGTTGAATCAGGACAAATAGCCTATCTTTATGGAAGAACTGTTTTGGAAGTATTTCAATTGAAATTTAATGGAAATACCATTAAGCTTTGTTTGGCTTTGTAAAAGGTGATACAAAATACTCTGAATCAGTGCAGCTGAAAAAATACAGTCCTCACTGATGCTCACTGAAAAAAAAAAATCCCTTTTGAGAGGACTTGGTTAATTTCTTTGCTTATTTGTGACCCAAATTGAAAAGAAAAGCAAAAAGCTCTGTCATTACTCATTATGTATGCAATTTATCACAGAATACAGTTCTGTCCCTCTGCCTATTAAGCCTCTCCCAGACATTCTTTTGTGTTCTGGGCTTCTGAAAAAGCCTAAAGTAAAACTGATGCTACCTAACTGAATCACTGCAGTCTTCTACAAACTTCTGAGCTCACTGCTGCTTTCTCAATGGTTCATCTAAGCTGATTTGGGAATTTAAACATTTCATGGCCTGCATGGAACAGAACAGCGTGATCATTCATGCATCGCAAGTTACTCTCTCCTCCTTATGAAAAAAAAGAAAAAAAATTACAGTTTGTACTTCTTGTTGTATTTCATTGTGCTCAGGCAGGAGTTTACCCTACTGATTCCTCCAGTGCAACCTCCTGTTAGTGACACAGTATACATGACATGAAGGGTTGAGCAAAGGTGTCACACAAGAACGTGGAGGATCACTTTGACTTTGATTTCTTTCTCTTTCTTTGACTGATCTCTCCTTTGAGGAGCTCTTGTGGGCATTTGCCAATGCATCTGAAGTACTCTGCTGCCCCAATAGTGTGTAGGCCTTTCAAAAAGATCCTGGTGGGTTGTGTTGATATTAGCTCAAGAGATAAAGGCCAATTGTCCCGTGATCTTTGCAAAGCATTTGGAGGGAGTCAGCTCCAGCAGTTAGCCAGGAGTGGTGGACAGGAACAGCCTGCAAGCATTTCTCAAAGGAGAGATCAGTCAGAGAAGGAGCCTGCAGCTGTAGAACAGGGAGGTGCTCTGTTATTACTCTAGTTATTTATCTTTTCTTTTTTTTTTTCTTTAAATAAAGTATATTATTATTCCTTTAAGTAAATCAGGCTCACCCATGTTAGTCCTTGGTTGAGCTCTGAGCGTTAAGTTGGAGCACTGTGCTGAAAATAAGGCTATGATTTTCTACGGGTCTAAGGACCTTGGGCAGACAGAACTCAATTAAAGTTGGGATATTTTATGTTGGCACCTCCTGAGTGATTTTCACAGTGATGCAGGTAAAACAATCCAAGTTTGAAGAGAGACCTATTCAATAGTTGAACCACATTCCCATTTCTCTGGACTGCTGCTTCTCCCATGTACAGCAGGGAAAAAAACAAAAGGGAAGGATCAGCCTCTGCTGTATCAGGTAATAGTCTTCACTCTTTTCCTTCTGCTCTGTTTCTCCTGTACCATTGCAAGAGTGAGAGGGAATGTATTCCCAACACCACGTCCAGGCTGGAACAGTCACATCCCAGTTTTTGCCCATGGTAGATAGGAAACATTTAGTGGTAAATCATGAAGTCATGGGCTGAAATCATGTCTGCAGGCACGTTCAAGCAGGTTTATAGGCTCTCCTCACCACAAGTCCCTGGACATTCCCTACCACCCCAGGAAAGCTTTGCTCAACAGCTCAGCTTCAGCAAATTGCACTGCTCTGAGTAAATCCACATACACCAAATTGGGCAGGAGTGTTGATCTGCTGCAGGGCAGGAGGGGTCTGCAGAGGGATCTGGACAGGCTGGACCTATGGGCCAAGACCAACTGAATGTGGTTCAACAGGACCAAGTGCCAGATCCTGCACTTTGGCCACAACAACCCCCTGCAGCACTACAGACTAAGGAGTGGCTGGAAAGCTGCCTTTCAGAGAAGCACCTGGGGGTGCTGGCTGAAACCAGCTGAACATGAGCCACCGTGTGCCTAAGTGGTCAAGAAGGCCAGTGGCTTCCTGGCCTGTATCAGAAATAGTGTGGTCAGCAGGATCAAGGAAGTGATTCTCTCCCTGTTCTCAGCACTGGTGAGGTGCACTTGGAATGCTGTGTCCAGTTCTGGGCCCCTCACTTCAGGAAGGACACGGAGGTGCTCGAGCAAGTCCAGAGAAGGGCAGCAGAGCTGGGGAAGCACAGGTCTGATGTGGAGCAACTAAGGGAGCTGGGGATGTTTAACCTGGAGAAAATGAGGCTCAGAGAGAATGTTAGTGCTCTCTACAACTGCCTGAAAGGAGGCTGTAGTCTGGTGGGGATTGGACTCTCCTCCCGGGTAACCAGCAACAGGATGAGAAGGCATGGCCTAAACCTGTGCTAAGGGAGGTATAGGTTGTACATTAGGAGGAATTTCTTCACTAAAAGAGTGGTTAGACATTGGAACAGGCTGCCCAGGGAGGTGGTGGAGTCACCATCCCTGGAGGTGTTTAATGAAAGACTGGATGTGGCCCTTAGTGCCATGGTTTAGTTAGGTCACAGGTTGGACTCAATGATCTCAGAGGTCTTTTCCAACCAAAGTGATTCTATGACACATCATGCCCGTTGGACAGTACTTCCTTAGGAAGAGTTTTACATGAACGGATGCTGGAGTCTGAACCTCAACTAACACCAGACAGTAGAGCTATTGGATACTGGTGAACTGTTATTAGTAGAAATAAATTTTTGAAAATGTAAACATAGGTAACTTGACTTCACAGTGTGTCTGCCTACTGTAAGAACTTCTCCTGGGTATAGGAGTATGGATGGCACCACAGGCTTCAGCTCTCCAATAGCAACAGCTATCCAAGTTCTTGGTTTTTAGCAAAATGGCAGTGAACTTTCCTGGCTAAACTGTTCCTGTCATTTTGGCAAGCCCCAAAATCCTCTCCTGCCCCCAAAGCCCTAATCTTTTTATCTGGGGGAAGAAAAAATCAAGACATAGAAAAGAAGAATTTTTTTCTGATGGGCTTGTACAGTTAAAAATCATAAACAGTAAAGAAATCTACATGCTAAGGTTCCAACAGAAACAGAGACTTGGCTGACTTCTGTAATCTGAATTTTGCATTAATTAAGTGTTTTGAATTTGATTAGAATAAACTAGCTATCTCATTTGGTCCAGCACTTGCCCCTTTCCAGACTTTTTAAAAACCATATCCAAGATGATCCAGGATTCTAACCAGAGGAATAAGAAGGGAAAGAGGAGGATGGGGAGTTGAAGGCAGAAAGATAAGTAGGAAGCAAACAAAAAACCTCCGTTTTCATGTGCCTAAGATTTACATTTGTATGGTAAATCTGTCTTTCCTTGTGAGACCCACACAGATGACACTCCTATATTAATCCTGAATTCACATATTTTATATGTGTATTTTTTCATTGGAACATAACTATTTTACGAAACTAAGAAACATGAAATAAACATGGTAACAATTATTGGTGCTTTGTTCCTGCTTTTGTTGGATCTTGGAGAGGCACTTGACAACCCAGACCAGGTCTACTTTGACAATGTTTGAAGAACCAGTTCAGCCATAGGTTGATGTCAGCTGCACTAATGAGAACTCTCTCAGTGGATAAATGTATTCATATGTTGCACTGCACTGCTCAGATGTGCGTGGCAAGCTCCACCCGTCACACAGGCTACTCGACATCAGCTTTCTTTTCGAGACAGTTTATCTTGAAACTATTAATTCATCTGTGGTGTCACTAATTTTTCCTTTAAATACGCCTTAACCAATTCCTGATAACACACACAAAAGCGTGACTGCCCAGATGCCATCTGGACGCCATCCAGCAGAACCTGACAAGCTTGAGTGGTGGGCCTGTGCAAACCTCACACTCACCAAGGCCAAGAGCAAGGTCCTGCACATGGGTTGGGCCAATCCCAAGCACAAACACAACTGGGTTGAGAATGGATTGAGAGCAGCAGTGAGAAGAAGCTCTTTGTGGAGCTGGTGGATGAGAGGCACAACATGACCCAACAACGTGAGCTTGCAGCCCAGAAAGCCAAATGTGTCCTGGACTTCATCAAAAGAATTGTGGGAAGTGATTCTGCCCCTCTGCTCTTCATTCTGAAGACCCTACCTGGAATACTGCATCCAGTTCTGGGGTGCCCAACATAGGAAGGACATGGACCTGATGTAAGGAGTCCAGAGGAGGTGCTCAGAGGTCTGGAGCACCTCTGCTGTGAAGATGGGCTGAGACAGTTGGGGCTGTTCAGCCTGGGGAAGAGAAGACTCTGGGGAGATTTTATTGTGGCCTTCAAGCACCTAAAAGGGCTACAAGAAAGTTGGAGAGGAACTTTTCACAAGAGCATTAAGTGATAGGACAAGGGGAATGGCTTCAAACAGAAAGAGGGTAGATTTAAATTAAATAGTAGGAAGAAATTCTTCACTAATAGGGTGGTGAACACCAGAACAGGTTGCCCAGAGAAGCAGTGGATGTCCTATCCCTAGAAGTCTTCAAGGCCAGGTTGGATGGGGCTTTGAGCAAACCGGTCTAGTGGAAGGTGTTCCTGCCCGTGGTCAGAGGCTAAAACTAAATGATCTTTAAAGTCCATTTCAGCTCAACCCATTCTATTGTTCTATGCCTGCTTCACTCACTGTGAAACCTTGGAGAAGAGTTGTTGCACTACCTCAGCCTTGTAAGTAAAGCACAGGAGCAGATGGAACAGACCTGGAATTCAGTTCCCCATTCTCTACAGAGAGCCTGAATCCTCAGCTCTCATTTCCCAGTGCTCTGAACTGAAGGCTGTGCACCCCTCTTTGTGCAAGCATGTGAGCATGTACACAGAGGGAGGAAGGGGAGAAGGTGTTGAAATCTGCTCAGTGACACAGCCAAGAATTCAAGATTCATGGGGCCAGACAGACACTTACCCAAGAGTGATTGTGTCATCTGCTCAGCAACCCACAGCCCTGGGAAATAGAAGCAGCAGCTCCTGATTTGAATCCCCCATTTTCTCCACTGACTTTTTATTATAAGAGTAGCTGTGACTGTTATGCTGCACGTTGGATTTAACATTGTCTATGCACCAGGCAGCTCAGGCACCATGTGTTATTTTCTTGTGTAAAAGCTATAGAGCCTTCTGAGGATATGCTTTCAAAACATTCAGCTGCAGCAAAAGGTGCCTTAAAGCACATGCTGCAGCCAAACTGTAGACGCTTTAAGCTTTTACCAGAATATTTCGGACCTTATAACAATCCCAGTTATTATTCTTGGATTTACGTGTTTCACATCAGTTGTGTTCTGGGCAACTTTGTTTTATTCTGGATCTCATCTTAGTCATCCACAACATAACAGACCTTTAGCTCCTGCTGTTAACTCCTGCAGCACCCCTCTGCTTTAGGTTTTCTATGGAGTTGAGCAGAGACTTGTCTGAACCGAGTCCAGTAGTTTCATTACTGTGTCACTTAGGATGTTCATGTTCCTGTTCAGGAATTTAAACACTGATAGAAAGATTTAGTATGTTGAAATATTTTGCTGATCTTTTGATCATCTAGAATATTTTTACAAGTGCTATATGTAGTTTGAAAAGCAATTTTATGCTAAAGAATTGCTGCTTTTTGTCATTTTTTAATCTCAGCCTAAGTACCTTTTTAATCTAAGAACTAAGTACCATGCAGCTGCTCTCTCACTGCCCCTGCCACACCGAGATGAATCAGAAAAAGGTAAAACCTGTGAGCTGAGAACAGTTTAATAACAACTACAAATAATAATTGTAAAATAATTAAAAGAGAGACAAAAAAAAGAGGGAGAGAAATAAAACCCAAGGGAAATAAGTGATGTACAACACAATTGCTCCCCACCCACTGACCAATGTCCAGCCCATCCCCAGGCAGTGATCAGCACCTCCTGGCCAGCTCCCCCACTTTATGCACCAGGCATGACCTTCTGTGGTACGGAATAACCCTGTGGCCACTTTGGGACAGCTGTCCTGGCCATATTCCCTCTGACTTTCTGTGTACCTCACCACTGGCAGAGCATGAGATGCTGAAAAGTTCTTGACTTTGGGTAAGCACTACTTAGCAACAGCTACAACATCAATGTGTTGTCAACATTATTCTCATACTAAATCCAAAAAACACAAGACTGAACCAGCTACTATGAAGAAAATTAACTCTATCCCAACCAAAACCAGGACACATTTTTAATGCAGAAGTGAAACAGAGAACCTGCAAACAGTTTCAATTTTGAATAAACGGTGAAAAGGTGTGCTGTCAGAAAATCACCATTCAGTTGCATTAGGATCTTAGTCATGGAGTTTTATCACTTGAAGACTCATCTTATGGGAAGCATAAGACCCATGTAAGCAGGGGAAATAGAGTATGCTGAGCAGAGACTCATAATAATGTGTCTGTTGATTCAGCAAGTTGCCACCTTGACCCCTTCAATACTATTGTGATAACGGCAGAAGAAATAAGGTTCCTCCCAGGTTTCTGACTCAGCCATGTCTCTATCCCCTCTCTGTGGACCTGGAGCCTGGAACCAAAGTCCACGGTCCCAGGAATTTCAAAGAATACCTGCAGTTTAGTTTCTACTATCTCATTTAATAAAATACATATATTTTTATAACACCATGCATATGATATGCCATAATCCAATCTACAGTTCTTGTCTTGGCCCAAGGCTCACATATCAGCAAAACTACAGTTTGCTCAGTAAGCCTTATTCTAGTACATATCACTTGGAATTTTTTGCTTGCAAGACAAAGTTCACAATCCCAGCTCTTTACTTATCTGTATTGTTACTCATCTTGCTGCCACACAATGAGGAAAATTGTTATCAGCCAACTTTAAATGGATTGCTCTACAATTGTAACAGACCACAGAAAGATTTCTGAACTCTTTGTTTATAACAACTAACAGGAGTTTTGTTTCCACCCAATATTTTCCATGACGTTTACAAAACACTTACTGTTAGTGAGAAAGCTCAAGTGCTGAGATCAGTCTTTGTCATGAGGACCAAAATTACTTTATGGTTTCCCTGTGCTTCCTGTTCCCTTATAACTATTTGCTGTCTCTTGGCTTATAACCAGAGTGCAAATTCCTCCAGGTTTCTTTTCCTTTGTTTTTACAACACTTAGCACAACAGGATCCCAAGGATCTGAAACATTTCAGCAATACTGCAACCAATAATGAAATCTTTGGGGTTTAGTTCAGTGTGGTTTAGTTGCAAATCTGTAAGGATAAGGAAAGAAAATAATTATTTTTAGAGTTCATCTTTTCCACCTCCTTTCAATATTGTTCACACAGTTCCTGTTACTGGGGTTGGGTTGACGGTGTGGTCAGTCCAGCACTGCAATTCCTTCAGCCAAGTTCTTTGCCTGCTGTACAAAGCTGAGCTCAATGGCCATTGTTATCGGAAATGACACTGGATATGGTTCTCCAGTTATGTTTGTACATTTTTTTCATTTATTTACTTAGTCAAGGATACCCACTCATAATAAATCAACTCCAAGCCAATCCCAAAGATCCTCTTCAATACCAAAAGTGTGAGATTACACCCCCTGACTGAAAAGAAAGCCTTCCCTAACTAGGAGCAGATTTCCTCATGGAATACCATAGAAGAAGTTAAATGACTCCCTCTCTTCTACTACAATGGAAATGTCTCACTTCCAGGACTTCAACTGGCCAGTGCCTGAGAGGAAAGAATCTAGAAAAGTTCTAGGTTACACCTGAGAAGGAAGAAAAGGCAGGGTCAGCACTTATGCAATATAACCATGCCTCTCCCACTCTCTCTCTGCTCATATCAGACAGAAAGATTACTGGAAAAATGTATTTGGAGTGGCTGCTGTTAAGAAAAATAAGAAGAAAGTAAAATTTTGGCAATTGGATGAAGAGTCAGGAAGGGATTGTGACATCACAATGAAGAAAGTAAAGACAATAATCAGAAGAGAATTTTAAAAATAAGAAAAATAACATCCATAGTGTGAATATAAACATTGGTGAGCAGGTGCTCTTGCAGGTGCTGAGAGGTGAGAAGGGAAGTGAGTACTCAGGCTTCGGTTGATCCTCGTGGGAGGATGAAATGTTTCACTGCATGTGTAAAAAATCAAAGTGGGTCAAAGAGAGGGACAGGGCCAAGAAAGAAGGCTCTGAAGTGCTACTTGAAGAGCCAGGAGGAAGAATAAGGGAATGAAGTGAGGGAAGGGGAAGGGGAAAATAGAGAAAGCAGAGAGAGGGAGATGAGCAAGCAGTAAACCAATCAGTAACATCAGCAGCCTAAGGAACTCCCTATTAAAAATCATTCCTGCACATGGAAAGAACTGAAGAAAAAGCTCAAAAAGCTTCTCA
Source organism: Climacteris rufus (assembly GCA_013398175.1). Lineage (NCBI taxonomy): Eukaryota > Metazoa > Chordata > Aves > Passeriformes > Climacteridae > Climacteris > Climacteris rufus. The sequence continues at coordinate 396,603 of VZRZ01007768.1, forward strand.
TTTTAGGTTTGCTTCCTTATATTTTAGGTCAGACTTTTTTCTTATATTTTTTCCATATGCCCAAAGTGAGCTTCTTAAATTACTCTGTTTAGAAATAAACACATGGAAACAATAAACATCTAGAACATTAGATTGCATATTTCCTTAATGTATGCATATTTCTCTCCAATTTTCCACATGAAATGAGACTAATTCACTTAAATTTCTTGGGATCCACCCTCTGTCAAAGTTTCCATGATTTCAGGGTTAGCTCAGTAGTTGGTTAATAGCTTTGAGAGCGTTGACTTCGAAATTTTGAGTCAGCCATTCAGCTTGTGCATAGCAGAATATTTACACCATATGCAGAATATTTACACCATTTTCAAGTAATCTCTGCCAAGTTACACAGATGAGAAATTGCCTTTTATTTCTTATTCTTATCATACAAAATAAGGAGAATATTATGCATGTAGAAATCTGTTTTCTAAAGGAATATAGTCAAGGTGTCTTCAAAGGTTTTTCTACTTTGGGATATTTTGTGCCACGTTTTTTAATAAATTATTTGAAATTTAAATGTGCTGCTTTATATTCCACAGTTATTTGTAAATGTAAAATTAGTTCACAGTCTTCCCCAGTTTAATACTGATAGCAGGAATTTGTTCAATATGAGTATTTTTCTGGCACTCCTGGAGCAAAGAGCTTGTCTTCACACTGTTTAACCCTCTTGTCCCTAGCAGAGGCAAAAGGAGACAAACATGACAGACAACATGAAAGGAGACAGTAACATTGCAGTTTTTTTTTTTTCCCCATGCCCTTCAAAAAATCCCACAGGCCCCAGTCAACACGTGAGGGATGCCAGAGAATACACATCTGTCTGGTTCTTCTCGTATCTCTTAATGGACTGTTGTCCATTAATCTGGCTAATCCTGTTTTGAAAGTGCTGACACTGCCTCCACAGCATCCCAGGGCACCACAGTTCAGATTTTCATGACCTCTTTTATAGAGAGTAGTTTTTTTCCTGGTCTGTTTTCCCTTTTATTCATTATTATGCCCTGTGTAGTTCAGATTCTGTATAGGTGACTCATGCCAAAATCTCACGGACTACTGTTATGAATTATCCGCTCCAATTCATCCAAGAGATCCTAAGGACTGTTTTGCTACTAATTCTGGAGTGACAACATATTCCCTGGCTGGAAGGAGAGCGTGGCCCAATTTGCAGGGAGAGGTGAGAGGGAGAGGATGTAAGCACAGCAGCACACGTTCCAGGCACCATGAACTAAGAGAGCAGGTCATGGGCAGCTGAGGAGATCTATTGATATATTAAAATATTCTCAAAGGCAAGTTTAATGGGTGGTTGTAATCAAGAAAAGACAAAAAAAAGTCCCTCCTGAATTTGATAGTCCTACCCCTGCCACTTATACTTTCATAGGGTTCTTGATGTTATCACTAAATATTTTACATTGTTCTAACCCAGTGGTCCCCAACTTTTAGCAGTTCATATGCTGTAACACTGGTTAGAAACCACCTCTGTGTACAAACTCTTTTGGACTTTACGTCTGATTGATTTAAAATGTTTTAATGCCCTGCAAACATGAACAATACCAAAAGAATCCATCATCTTCCAATGCATGGTATTAAGATTCTGTTTGCTTAATAGCACTGGTCAAATACCTTTTACCAAGTGTTATAGAGCCCTGGGGCTTGTTTACCAAGTCCTATGGATTATCAACTCACAACAGAGTCAATTGGTTAGAAAGACTCCTATTATTTATTTATTTTACATTATGTCAAACCTGTTGCAGTCCTCACTACACAACACTCACCGGGAACTGCACCACTGTGAAAATCAAGCTGCATACTTCTATTTTTTCCTGGTCTTCAAATTCTGTGCTATTGTATTTTTTCATCCCTTTTCTTTATTACACTGAAGAATGCTGGAATATTAATTGCTTTGTTCTCTGTACACATGGACGTATTTTAATAAATTTGCTAATTTGCTTTATATATCACTGAACTCCTTTATGCTTTATTTTCCAAATTGTGAACCATTCTTTTGTTTCTGGAACTTCTAGTTTTATAACATATGGACCCAGGCAACGGATAGTATGCCAGAAGTGCCAGTTTTAAGTGAGTAAGTTATATGATTATATAAAAGGCAGAATACGGTCCTCACTTCTGCTCACTGTTTTCCAGTCTCCATGTCACTTAAGGGTTTGCAACACTGCACTTCAGTCGCCCCTGGGATAGCTTAGTGCTTGTTGTTACAGATTCATCATTATGTATACAACTAGTTTAGCAGTGATTTTTATGTAGGAGATTCCCATTGATGCTTATTTTTAGGTATCCAGTTTATTTTCTTATGCTCTGTTTAAACCAGCATTTTCTTCATACAATACCTTCTTTTTCTGTGATCGACTGCCAGTGGTCCTCCCATAGAATTTTATCTCTCTACTCCAACATACCCTTAAAGGTTGTTTCATGTAAAGGCTATAAAAATGTCAACATGGATTAGCTACATTCATATTTTTAATTATCCAATCATTTGTGAGGGACCTGCTTTCAACTAAATGACTCTGCAATTGCTTCATTCCCTTCACTCACTGCGTTTATTAAACCCGACACACTGTAGAGCCTCTGTGACAGCCACACAGGAGTCACACAAACATCAGACAAGGAGCTGACAGAGCTCCATCCAGGTGTTTTGACATCACCCCATCATATGCACCTCTCTGGAATATAGTTATGACTTTCAGGCCTACTTCAGGATAATCAAGGCTGTCAGATGATGCTGTTTTTCCTGCTGTTGCCTACACTCTCATAAATGGAAAAGGGATTTGCTCTATTTGAGATTTACTACATGAATTTTAACTTGTGCAGATAATATTTTTCTATAACTGAGCTAAAGCTGAACTTATGAGAATTATCCCACTATATTTTTATGAGATTTATAACTTTTACAACTTTTATGTTATTAAATATCATTGTTAATGTCTCAAAAATTAACATTTCAAAAGCTGCCAAGTCCCAAAGTCTAAAAGGAACACTTGAAACTTTTAACAGGCAAGTTCTTGTTTGACAGCATACATATAAGTATAAGCTAAAGGTAGAAAATTGAAAGTAGGAAAAAGTACTAGTTTCCAAATGTATTCACTGGAACAAATTACACAGCGATATGATATCTGGTTTTCCTCTTAATATCTTCAGATAAAGACTCTCCTTCAACTACAGGTTAACCAACGACAAGGTATCAGAAGCAGTAATTGTTTGAAGTTTACCATATATATTCTGCATAACAAAATTATGTTGATTAATATAGCCTATTTCTGGCCATGAACTTCATGAACTTCATAGGATGTACTTATTGCAGTCTATGATGACAATTCTTTTATTTTGAAATCCACATGTCAATCTGATGCAGTAAAATATTTTAGAAAGTCAAGCCCGGGAAATCTTGATCTTCACTTTTTTGAGGAAAAATAATCCTAGACAAAAAAAAAGTTGAACTTCTTGACACAGTCAAGAAGTGATGTTCTGCCAAGATGTTAAGGTAAAAAAAAAATAACTAGCTGGGCAGTGATGCATGAAACATTCACAGGAGAAACTTGCTTCTACGACAGTAAAAGTATTAATCAGTTCCACATTTTGAACCTTCTGTAAAAATAAAACTTTCCAATTTTTTCTAAACTTTTGAAAATACATTCAATATAGGTTTGGTTTGTTGGTTTGTTTTTTTTTTTTTTCCCCAACAATTTATCTATATGGCCATTTTCCATGCAGCATTTTTCTCTGCTCACATTGCTTGACTGCTCAGCTGTTCCTCAGGGAAGCAGGAATGGGGGACCTCAGCCTTCCAGTGAGGCAGTGAGTTGATCCATGGGATGTAGAGGGACGATAAGGGTAGGTCTGTTTTACTGGATGGTCAGAGGGAAAACAGGCCTTCTTTTGCTTTTGCAGCATTCATGTTTCTCCAGTTTGAAGGGATAGGTCGTGTTTTCCCACAACAGGTGTGGTAATTTGGAAATAGCAATCCCCTCCTGACCTATGAGGGAAGCAGCACATTCCCAACTCACATCACATTTTAAACTTTGCAGACTGTGCAGTGTGGTTAAGAAACTCACTGCAATTGCTCTTCCTAAGAGCTTTGGTTTCTTTTATGAGATGCAATATTTATTTTGTGGATGTCAAGAAGCTGGAGGGGATGGTTTGTTAACAGAAACACTGTAAGATACACAAGTTGAATCTCAGCTGAGGAGGAGCGAAGGCTGGAGGCAATAAGGGCTGCATTCTTACGTACATCTCAAGGGATCTGCAAACAATACTCACAGAGGTCTGATAAATCTCAATGATCTGAGGCACAGAAAATGAATTATTTTTATCACCTTCCTCCAAATGTAAGTATGTCCTGTTCCACAATCATCAGCTTGAAAACAACCCACACCAGTGGCTGTGGCACAAGACATGGTCAACTCACGCTGTGTGAAAGGTGTATGTGATGTGCCTCCCCCTCCTAACTGTAGCTGGATGTTTCCTTAATTGTTAGCACATCACTTCTAGTTTTGCTTCTCTTCTCACTACTTTTATTGGCAAAATACATGGATATTTCCCCTGAAATGGAAGCTGGAAATAAACCTGAGATATGGTGAGGTGAGTCTCTTAGCAGTTGATTGCTCCCAGCCCTTTCATATGCTCAAAGTAAATGCTGGAGTTGGACTGGAATATTTCAGTCCCACAGGTTCAATGCAAAACAGATTTTAATCTGCAGTTTGTATTTTTGCTGGTAACACACATTAAGATACTTGATATCTTAATGAGTTGCCATATTCAAGGCACTGAATCAGGAAAAATAGATTTCAGATGGAAGCTAAGCCCCCTGTAAGCATCCCAAAGCAGAATAGCTTTTCAAACTGTGTGTTTTCCCTTTCAGAGAGGCACACACGCAAATGGATTGTTGAGGGCCTCCTCTGAGGCAGTGCATACCTCAGGAACTTCAGTCATCCCTCTCTGCAAGTCGATGGCCTCATTTACAGCAGTAATGAAAACAAAGTGCGACCGATTCTCTGCCCAGCTGACACACTGGAGGTTTCATCCCTATGGCTGAACTGTCCTACTCCCCAAACCACTCTCCTGGTGGCACCTCCGAGCAGTTTTCTGGGAATGAACCGTGGTATGTGGCACCCCCTGGTCTCTGTTCAGGCATCACCTGGCAGACAGCTTCTTGGCACAAGTGAAATGCATGCCCATGACTGTGTGCTGACAAACAATATGGACAACATGTGGCAGTGCCTGGACTCACACCAGCAGCAGTTATTTTATTAGGAAATACGGAGTCAGTGTGTGTAGGTCTAATTATTTAACGTCCAAGTGTGAAGTGTCCATGAGAGCCCTTTGGGTGCCTTATGCTCCAAGCCTCTAAACAGAAAGAGCACAATGAGCTCACATGCACAGTCTAGGATGGCGCTTGTTCATCAGGATGAATGGCCAGGGAAAGTGTGCTTCCAGTAGTTGTTGTTGCTGTAAGTAAACCCAGTGGAGCTGTACTGCTCAAACTAACAGACCATCCATCCAGTCTGCTGCAGAAAAAAGAGACTGAGATGTCTTTTGTCTCTGGCAGTAATTCTTCCATAGTAGTACAATGCAGTTGAATGGGTGCTTTCCAAACACAGTCTACACTATTCTCACAAGCCTGGAGAGCTTTTATTTATCTGTGCACAATGTTTGTTTTTTAATTGGACATTACGGAAACTCTGACAGTAACGTAAAAGATGATTAGCAATAAAACAACATATAAACAAATGGCTTCTAAATTTAATAATAGGCTAAATGTCTACATTCAAACATGGTTAATCAAAAACAGTTTGTAAACTTAATTTTATTCAGGTCAGCCAGTCAACAGTACATGTAATGCATACTATAAAACTGATTTAGGGCTTTTGGACACCCAAGCATCTACATAAACCAAGCAAGCATTAACTAGGTCTGTCCACTCATAAATTACAGCACATTGTTTTTAAGTGACCAGGATAAAAAGCAACATGCCGTGAACCATCTACATCATGTTTTTTCTCTCCTTTGACCAATTTCCCAGTTACTCTCTCAAATTATCACTCCAGTTTCTTCTTTGTTCATCCCTGTATTGTTTCCATATAACTGTCCAAACCCGCCTGCGAGGCAACTAATCAAAAAAGGCTGAATCACAAGAACATTGACCACTTGATAGTTTGCCCAGCTTATTAAAAATATGAGTTTGACATCCTGCAGCATGTTTTAACAATTGGTTTGCAAATTACAGCATGGCTAAATACAATTAAATTCATTCCATTGTACACAATAACTATTTAACATATGCTGTGAATCTTGTACACAGATCAGGACTCCGCACTGTTTTCCTCCAGTTGTTAGTCAAGCCTTGTTGCCTCATGCTGCAGATCCACCACTTCTCATAACATAAACAGGCTTGGGCTGGGTCACAGCTTGGTTGCAATTTTAACAAAACAAAACAAAACCTCAAAACCCCATTCAGATGGTTTTTAGAAGCAGTGATGGGCTTCCATAAGGAAAATTATTCACTTCTCTGCACTCACTGCAAATCAATACTGGGTTTACTCACCTTTTGTAGAGGTGAACCATTCCTAAGCACTGGACCAGTGTCTTGACTCCTTATCTCAAATACCCGAACACAGGCAGAGCTGACAGTACTTACTGCTTATTCTATCAGCAGATTTTACATAAATTTATGGCACTTTTCTTCCCCTTTCAGAGGCTGAACCTGCAGAGTACATATTTTATCCACTACAATACAGGTGATAACATAGTGGCTCACACGAACTAACACGATGCAGTATCTGTCCCACAGATATTCCATGCCACTCCTTATGCCCCAGATTGAGAAGCCCATGACACAGGGTTCCCAGGGGATAGGAAACACATGTGGCTCTGATTCGCCGCTTTGTTGTTCCAACTTTACACCGTTGCAGCTCTAATGAAGTTACACCAGTGCACAGCCCTTGTACTGAAGTGGAGGATTAAACCCACATGTCTGTTTATATGAGCCAAATCTACAGGACAAAGTTTTTCAAATAAATTCAGTAAATAATCAGACTTCTTCAGAGTTCTATACCTGTTTGGTCCTCACACAGTACTTTTCCTGCTTCAGGAAAAGCTTTATGTTAAGGGCAGCAACTGTTACTTGATAAAAGGCTGCCAGTAGGAATCTGAGTTATTAAAAAAAAAAAACAAAAGGCAAAAAGATTGAGAGCTGCAACCTACAAAACATTTAAAACAAGATGGCATTTCCTCAAACTCACTGAACCATGATTAAACCCCCTTTTGCCTGCTTAGATGCATAACTCTTTGTAGAATTAAAAACACGACCCATCACCATTGGCAAATTCTTATGAATTCACTGTGCAATTTTCCAAGCGTTTTTCCTGGCCTCTCTCCAGACAGTACACCTGCATATTAGTTTAGCAACATTTTACTGCAATAGAAAATTAACTAATTCTGTTTGATTTGGATTTGTATACAATTCTGAAAACGTCTAAGCTATATGCTTATATACTAAGTTACATTTATCTACCAACAGATAAAAAGACATTTATTAAACAAATAAATGACTTTCATAAAGTGTCATTTAAGAACAGGGATCTATGCTGATGGTCTGAAGGTACATTACTAGCTTACTTCAATGGATAAATCAAATTATTCAGATTTCAGCTCTATTTATTCAGAATATTTCAGTGTAATCAAAAATTTGAAATTTCCTTCTGGTTGATGAAAAATTATTGAACCAGCCTAAAGAATTTTGAGAGCAGATTTTAATGCTACACAAAAAATCATGAGGAAATACAGTAATTATGATGATAATAACAACAAGTATAATTAATAGAAATAACACCAGAAAATCCTTATGTATTTTAATTTCAAACAATTATAGTTCAATTCTGATTATATGTTCTGAATTCTTTTCTCCAGAAGTGTCTTTGATAAAGGCAGTGGTTTATTTGTTCTGTTAAGTGTTTAAAAACTATTTTATACCTCTCTACATATGTCTGTAATATAATATGGCAATCAATAAATAAGCTCTTGAACAATTTTATATTTACTTATGATAGTGTTATATACTAATAAAGTTATTAACATAGCAAACAAGAAACCGTCATGACTTCAGTTATTGAATACCATAAATGATATCTCATACAAATATGATTCGTTGTGTTATTATGTTAGAATCAGAACAGCATATCTAAATACAAAAAGTTCTGTGATCTAAATACCTTTTTGTTTTTAAATAATTATGTATAGACCCTTATTGATGTGGTGATACCTCTCACCTAATTCTAACACTAATGAATGTCAGGAAATTGTTTCAGTCATCTAAATTTCAGTGTCATATACTTAGGGGAAGGTGATGAACACATAAGGACAGTAAGGGACCCCCAAAACTGCAGCTCTCATGTACCATCAACACTCTTCTGGAGCAGCAGCTGAAGGTCAGTCAGGAAGCAATAATATTCCCATTATAATCTGAATTTCTGGTTTAAGCAGTACAGTCAGTGCACTGAAACACCAATTCAACTCACCTGAACACTCAGGATAGGATTTGTTACTTAAACATAGATATCTGCTGCCATTGGGAAGCACGAGAATCATCTGGGAGTAACATCCATTCATCCCACTCTAACAAAGACATGTATAACAGGAGAGAGAATTAATGTCTCCTCTTCATTGAAAATAAAGACTGCAATAAAGCTGAATTGCATGGTCAACCTCGGGATTTCACTCATTTGCCCACATGTAGGTGTCTGGTGTCTCCATAGGTTTGTTGTGTCTGAGATGACCACACGGATGTTCCACAGCCTTCTTTGGGCCTTCTGCAGCAGCAGCTGGGAGGAAACCCAACCAAGACCCCCTGGTGAGACCCAGACATCAGAAGGCATCTTAGATGTCATTTTAGATATCCGAAACTTCTGACAGGTATTAAACAGAACCTAGAGAAAAGCCACATCTTTCACCAGCTGAGAGTCAGGTGGGATCTCACATATGATGTCTCATGAATCCCATTTATACACTCTATCACCATCGTTCCACCCCTAATCTGAATTTGATCCGTTTCTACCAAAGTAGAAACTCTTGTTCTGTTGGTTGGAGCTCAGCTGTAGGGGAATTTGCTAAATTGAGTAGTAAAGCCTTTTCACTGCCTCCTTTGTCTCCTCTGTGTTCTCTCTGGGATCATTCCTACTTCTAGCATAATTTTCCCCCAGCTTTCTGGAGGATGACTGGTCACTTCACATGTAGTACTGCTTCCCTGGACATCAGTCTCAATTGATGACATTCTGCAGTATTGTCCTCTCATGGACAAGATCTTTCAAGTAATGCTGCTAGAAATTAATTAATTTTGCATAGTTTCACCTGTAAGTCCTATAAACACTGAGTACAGGATCTGATTTTGTGTTTTTTCCCTACATTTCTAAGGCTTTGACTTTTTTATATGAGACAATTAAGCACCATTCAAAGCCTAAAATGTTACAGGAATGAGTATAGATGGCAAACCTTTGGGCTTAGCCCAGAGAGGAAAAGAGAAGGAAATACTATGAGCATTTCTTGTACATCTGAATATGTATCTAGCATGTGAATCAAACTAATTTCTAATTAAAGAAGAGCTACATTACAGGTACTTTTAATAATACTGCATATAGCATCAGACATCACAAAACACAAAAGACTTCATGATGCTTTGGAAAAATCAGCAGGAATATAAATGAGATACAAACCAGGCATCTTCTAACCCTTCAAGTTTTGTTCCTTCTTTTCTTACTGTTCACAATATGACTCAGACACAGGGGCAGATCCTACCTGATATAAAACAGTCCATCCAGCTTTATCAAAGTCAAAGAAGTTACAGTCACACCAAAGGAAAATCTGGCATGGTGCATCTAAACTGCAGATACAACACTAACTGTGACTAATTGTGAATGTTGTAGATATTTCTTCCTATACAGAATTATGTCTTTACCTGAACACCTTCTGCTTTTTATTATTAGGCCTAAATAGGACATCAAAGGTTTGGGGTTTTTTTTTTTAATCTTCATGGAAAAATAGCTCTCATTTCCATACAACTCTCTAAACTTCTCCTTCTTACTTTAATTTGATTCTGAGGACTTCAAAACATCTTATTGTCTGCAGTAGAAGAAACATCTGTTGAAGTCATACATAGTTTATTGGCTGGAATCAGTGATAAAAGACAGCATAGAGACTCATCAAAACATTTCATTGCTATCAACATAAAACAAAATATTACAAAAAACAAGCTTTTTTTTCTTTCCTTTTTTTTTTTTTTTTTAATAAGAGAAACATGGGGAAAATTTTGCAAGCCAAATAGACAAGAAAACTGTGATTTTAATTCATCAAGGCTCACATGACTGGATTTTGTGTCCCAGCCAGCTGAGGCCTAACCATGCTACAAAAACTGTTTTTTAATTAGCTAAGAAACAGAAACAATTTATGAACAATGGTACTTCTCTCCACAGGATCTCCTGTTTAGAGGAACTGCTTTCCATAGTAGAATTGATTTTTGCTCTTTCTACCTACTGATCTGTTTTACCACTTGCCTCGTGCAGCCTGATATTAATTACTATTCTTTTTTTTTTCTGGCATAAAACACCAACAAGGCCCCAACATCACATTTCAGATCTAAGCCAGCCTCCTAGGAGGTGAGGTGGGAAGTATATGCAATGAAATTAGAACTGCCATATTTTTTCCTTTTATTAGTATTCTCCAGTTCACCGCCTCTCTGCCTTAGACACAGAGAATTTGAGAAAGAAAATCACCTGGCAAGCTTACAGAAACTTGACTGTCTTACTGACATGACAGTACAAAGGAAAATAACTTGGATAAAGCTTCTGGTAATGAGGAGGAAGAATTGCAAGGTAGTACGTCGGAAACCTCATTTCACAAAATACACTTCTTGTGTAGGAGTAAGGAAGACTGCACCATCAGAAGGAACTGATGCTTACTAAGCGTGGTCCCCTTCTGATATTTTGGCAATTTGATTCACTTGTCTATTCAATTTCCACCTACTTGCAGGTCTTCAAGCAGGTTCTAGTTTTAGTGCTTTTGCTCAATTATTCTTTACTTCTTTGTGTTTTGCTATTCCATTTCCATTTTAATGGTACCCTATCTACTTTTTTCTTTATGATTTGGGTTCATTTTTTCACCCTTGCACCACAGAAAATTAAAATTTGGCCATTTTACCAGTAACTAGTTTAATCTTCTCCTTCTGCAGATTCTCTCTACTTTCCTCTGTCTTCTTTACCCTTATGCATAATTCTGTGTCATACATCTTTTCTCCCCCCCCCCCAAATCCTACTTTTCTTCATTTCCTATTAGTGCTATCTATTCTTTTTTTTTTTTTTCACTTCGTGTTCACTTTTGTCTAGTTTCTCTTATTTTCCGTTTTCTTTCCTATCTTTTTTCCCTGAGGTTCTCCACTGTACCTAACTTTCTGTTGTACTACACAGGTTGGCATTAGACAGCATGAAAAAAAGGCAGCAAATGAAACAAAGTCAACTGGGGAAAGCACCAGGGGTCTGGTTGTCTCCTACACATCTTTCCTGCATTTCTTTTCTGCCTTTTCTGCATTTCTCTCCAGCTTGACGATTGTTTTATTCCTCAATGTCCTTCACACTTTTCCAACAGCACCACTTGTTTTTGCCCAAGGTAAGCACTGTTTATCCAACAAAAATAATAATGTTTTTCTTCTGCATATACAGTTGTGAAAAAGACGTAACTATTAACTATGGATGAACTGATAGGTTTTGCCTTTTTGAGCCAGATTTCTTAATTCCAAGGTCCAGAGGTTTATGACTTGTTTCTTGTAGTTCCAGATCTGCGGTCAGGATGCCCTAGCACTCAGCTGGAAGCATCTATGGCTTCCTTAAATATTTTTTGTATTTTACTATTTCAGACAACTCTGTAACATTTATGTCAAACATCAATATTTTAATAAACCCACAGTAGACATAAGGATCTTCTTTACAACCTTTTATCTACAGCAGGTAAGCACTCTGTCTCCTCCGAGGAAGCTGCACAGCATTACAAGTATATTAAATGTATTGGGATAAGTCAATGTTAATGATTCAGAGCAGAATCTTTACAAAATATACTTTAAGAAGGTAAGAAGCAGTATGTTACAGATGCCTACAAAGTAAAAAGCAGAATGTGTAGCGAAGAGTCATTGCTACTTGTTCCTACTCAGGAAAGTTTGTTTCTGTTCTTTGCTGCTTTTAGAGATGCTAGAAACAGCACAGAGCTGCTTTGTTTCCATACCTGAGTTTTTAATCTCTTCCTATAGTTGTGAAAAAGGAAAAAAAGTCTTAGAATACTACAGATGTAAACATAACGATTATGTTCTTCCTTGGCATGCACACTTTAATGGATCCTGTCTTTTAAGATGCTTATAGATACTTCTGGGTTATGTAATGAGCAAAACAATCAAGATTCATGGAGTCAGAGAATGCAGCTGTATTGTAACATTACAGAGAGTTTTTTGAAGTCACACTATTGTCTTTCCTTTCCTAAGAAAAAAGTTTGCCAAGTAAAGCTTGGCATGAAAAGCAGTATGTCATATTTTCCAGTGCAACTCGTTGAATTCCTGTAGATTAACTACCTAGAGTTGTACTAGCTACACTGAGCAGTCACACAATCTTGTTTCTATGGCCTTAGTCTTGTATATTGGAAGTTCCTAAGAATATAGACCTACTATATTTAGCGTGATTATCAAGCACTCAATGAATAACAGCAAATAGATTGGGTCAGCAGTCAAAAGGTAAAATACAGCAACCCACCCACTTGCTGCTGCAACACAGAGATAGTTTTGTTGAAAAAATCGAATCCTGAATGGACTGTATGATCATAACAGTAATGGGAGGACTCATAAAATGCCAATATATAATTGAATGTAACATTCTTTTGAATGTTTATACAGGGAGCAAATTCCCACACAGGATCATTTCACCAGAGCTAAGGATACCTGGGAATGCAAACTAAATAATTTTTGGCTACTGGTTATTACCATTTGACAGTTTTTCTATACTCTGTGTAAAATAGAAAGGTAGTCTTAGCCACCTCCTTAGGACTGCATAACAGGCCATAACAATTCCTTTTGTGCTAAATACTCTTTCCATAGGGACTAAAGGTGTCATTTGTCTCATCTAGCTCTATGGCATATGGCAGTTTTCAATACAAAGGAGTCCCATGCCATCAGTTCACATGCAAATGCAGTTATTTCAGCTCACATGCAGATGCACAGTTATTTCAGTTTGGACTCTGAATTTGAAATACATTCTGAATTTAAAGCTGAATTCTACCCCTCAAATTACAGAGGATTAATCCTATTCTTCATGTTATCCTCCAGTGTTTACACCACAGAGCTGGCTGTCCCAAATCAATTCCTTGATTTCCATTTGCATTAGTACAGTTTTCAGGATGCTCCAGAACCTTGTCAGGTATGGTGGTGAGACTGGCTGGCCAGTAGTTGCCAGGTCTCCTTTTTTTCCCTTTTTAAAAATGGGGGTTATGTTTCCCCTTTTCCAGTCAGTGGGAACATCACCATAATGCCACAACTTCTAAAATATGATGGGTAGTGGCTTAGTGATTCCATCCAGCAATCCCCTCAGAACCTGTGGATGCATTTCATCAGTTCCATGGACTTGTGCACCTGAAGGTTCCTTAGATGGTCTCAAAACTCATCATCCCCCACAGCAGGTGGTTCTTCATTCCCTCAGTCCCTGCCTTTGCCTTCTGCAACTCAGGTGATGTGGTTGGAACACCTGTTGGTGAACACCAAGGCAAAAAAAGTTGTTGAGTATCTCAACCTTCTCCATATCCTAGGTGACCATATTTCTCATTTCCTTCCAGAGAGGGTTCACATTTCCCTAATCTTCCTTTTATCACTGAGATACCTACAGAAGCTTTGCTTGTTGCCCTCAATGTCCCCAGAAAGGTTTAGTTCTATCAGGGCTTTTAGATTTCCTAACCTGATCCATCCATGGTGCTCAGACAAGTTCTCTATATTCCTCACAGCCTACCTGACCTTAGTTCCACCGTGTTGGAGGCTTTCTTTTTGTGTTTGAATTTGTCCAGGAGCTCCTTGTTCATTCATGCATGCCTCCTGGAGTTTTTGCTGGAGTTCCACTTTGCTGGAATGCATCAGTGCTGAGCTTGGGGAAGGTGATACTTGAATACTGAACAGCTTTCTTGTGTCTTTTTTCCCTCCAGGGCCCTATCCCATGGTACATTACCAAGCAGACCCCTGAAGAGGACAAAGTCTGCTCCCTTGAAGTCCAGGGTAGTGAGTTTGCTGTGTGCCCCCTCGCTACCCTAAGGATGTTAAACTCCTGTGGTAAGGAAGCTGAACCCCTGGCTGTGGCACCAATCCTGTACCCATTTGTTGACTGACCAGATTTGACCCTTTCAATCCGTTCCCTTTGACTAGGAGGATTGATGAAAAAATACCCTCTCTCCAAAGTCCCTTTGGATTGTGGATTGTACAAGGCTTGGCAGTCTCTTGATGACCCTTCTGATGACAGTCCCCAGAAAGAAGCACACCTCTCTAGAGAGCATGTCAGGCCACCAAATGGCTGCTCCTGTACCCCCCAGAAGATACTCACCTACTACTGTTACCTGTTGCCTTGTCTTTGTTCCACTAGTTTTTATACAGGGAGCAAATTTATGTTTCACTGCATCCCACAAATGCTTGAGCAAAATGTTGTGTTTGATCCAGAGCTGGCAGCCAAAAGGAAGGCTTGCATATGTTATGCTCTTAAGCTAGTCTCACGACATTTAAATAGCTTAAATTATTTAAATTTTAAAATAATTTAAACTAAATTATTTGAATTACTAAATTATTTAAATTAATAAATAATTGACTCTGCGGGGGTCAGAATTATGTCTCTCATCATGAGGATTTGCTGTCAGTGTTTCCTTAATTACTGATGGGTGCCTGCAACAACTGAAACATCACAGGTAGAGTATTCCTGCCTTTAAAGAAGTTGACGATTCCAGTGCCTTATACAATACTGTGCAACATTGTTCTAATATTTGGCTTTTCAGGTAACCACTCAATTCAGAGAAGTTAGAAAATTACAGGTTTTATTTTTTTGGCTTCTCATTGGGCATTTGCTTCAAGTTCATACAAAGAATATTAATTAAGTGTTTGAGGCTTATCTATCAAGTGTCTCAGTACTCATTAACCTCACAAATAATCAGTGAAATATTCAGAGCTGAGTAAATACAGGATACATACATAATTCACTCAGTTTACCTCTCTGCTTTGGTTAGAATGGATCTGCTTTAAAGGCTCCCCTGAACTGATCAGCCATGTTATCAGGATTATGTGCTTTCTGGAAATGTTAAAGAGTTCAACGAGGACTGAAATCCCCTTATGGCAGGCACTGTGCCTCATAGCCAAGCTCTGCAGCAGTGCTTCTAGACTTCAAAGGCAGCATCACCTAACTCTTCTTGTAAAATAGGCCAAAGTCTACCCAGAGAGTGCAAAAACGTGTAAAATTGGATGCAAACTGACAAGGCCTTCAGATGTACTGTAGGTAGTGAAAGAACTCTGAAAACATGAAATACGTGACTGAGGTTGGAGTTGGTAAAATTGCTGCGGTTTTGCCAACACAACATTCTCCTACAGCCTTGGAAACATATAAGAAATTTAAACATTATAGAACAAGGATGGATAAAATTAACAAAAAAAAAAATCAGGATTTAACACACTTTGTGGTGAATTATATTTTTAGGATCAATCCAAATTATAAATTTCCTAGATTATTATTATTCTACAATGAAAGGGTTCCCACTTAATTCAAGTACTTAATTAGCCAAGATAGTGGGTTGGCCCTGGCCAGGTGCCAAACACCCATTCACCCACCCACCCACCCACTCAGTCATTTACTCACTCAACTCCTCTCTCCCCTGGGATAGGGAGAAAGTGGAAGGAAGGTGAGAAGATTCCTAGACTGAGTTTAAACTGATGACAGTTTAGCAGTGAAAACAAAGGTTGTACGTGCAACAAAAATAGAACCACAGAACTAAGTAGGTTGGGAAAAATCTTTGAGATCATCAAATCCCACCTATAAACAAAATAAGGAATGAATTCACTACTTCCCATTGGCCAGAAGATATCCAGCCTCTTCCTGGCAGCAGGGCCTCTGCACACAAATTAGTTACTTGGGAAGACAAATGCCATAACTCCGAATGGGATATCCCTCTGGTTAGTGGGGATGAGCCATCCCAGATGTGTCTCCCTGTAACCTTTTGCCCTACCCCAGCCTGCTCACCGGGGTAAAGGGGGAGAAAGCCTTGATGCTGTGCAAGCACCGTTCAGCAAACACCAACACACTGATGTGTTACCAACACTGTTTCTGCCACAACCCAAAGCACAGCACCACACAGGCTGCTGTGATGAAAATTAACTCCACCCCAAGCAGAGCCAAAGGGAAACTGGAATTTGTCTAAGTGGCTGGATAGTAAATGCATAATAAAGACTAATTAAAGTACAACTGGGCTGATGAATTGTGGATGGAAGAAGCATGTAGAGGAGTCACCAACTACCAGCAAATAGGGACTGAATTGAGCATCCCATTGTCCTTAAAACCACACAGAATCATAGAAAGGATTGTGTTGGAAGAGACCTTAAAGACCACCCAGTTCCAAGCCCCCTGGTGTGGGCAGGGACACCTTGTACATCAGGTTGTTCAGAGCCTGTTCTAGCCTGGCCTCAGACAGGTTGCAAGAGTTTCAATGATCCCACAAGAAGGGAGGAGAAGAGAAAGCAAAGTGTTTCACAAAGGTGGAGGATCTCATCCTTTTGCAATATTACAGAACTGGCAATTACACCCAGCCTGTGGGGAGAAAAGAAGGGGATGTAATGCAAGAAGCCTAAGTAGAAGAAGTCTAAAACATTTTCTTGAAAACATTGCAACATGAACACTACATGCAAATTTTTACTTCTGAGGAAAAGGGGTTATCAAGCCAGCAAGTCTGGCAAGTTATTTCAAAGTTCTTCCAGCTTTGAGCAGTTTCCATACATCTAGGCACACTCCTTGCTTTATGCACTATTTTATGAGAGAAAGTGGTGATTTTCTTTACATTAGCATTTCCCACAAACCGAACCACAAATGAGCTCACTCACCCGCTTGTGCAAAAGGAAGTGGGTTTTCAAACCTGGTGTTTTACACAAAAAAAAGATTTTGGAACTCTGTTTTGGCCTGGAATCCATTCAACTGTTACTGAGGACAAAAATTTTTCCAGTAAAAAAAGACAAAAAATAATTTTTTCTTTGACACTGTACTTCAGATCATTCTCTTCAAGAACTTGGCTTACCCCATTGTCAATACACATTTTTTGGTCACTGTTTTGGATTTCTTGCTATGCACAAGAAGTTTTCTCACTATCTTCTGTAAACTCTTCCAAGAATTAATCTGGCAGGGTGCTGACCATTCTGGCCTGATCCAGAAAAACACTTAAGGCTGTCTTTAAGCACCCAAGTAGTTCTAACCAGATTGAGCTCATAATACTATTGTTTTACAGGATGGTGAAATATCTGTTTACTCATTAAAGTCTGAATATTAAGATTCAAGATTGCTCCTTCTATCCATTACAGATGTTTTCTCCTCATAAATGACAATCAAAATTTCATTTGTTTGATGTTTATATCTTTGTTCAGTTTTCTATTCTATTGGTTAACTCTCAGTGAAAAATGCCAGGCTCTTCTTGAACAATTTATTGTTCTTTTCTTTTTCCTCATTATTATTAATGGGAAATTCCAAACTTTGCAGATAAGATTTATATACACTTTCAAATAGGTCCGAAAAAGAGAATATCAGAAAAGTTTTAAAAGGCTGTTTTGCAATTTATGGCTTTACTGAGAAAAACAAAGCAAAAAAACAAAACAAAACAAAAAAACCAACCCAAAAGCTTCAACTGCTTTAAAAAGTATAAAATTGCCAAAACCTCCACGACTGATGCACCACAAAGGAATCTGTCTTGCAAACATTTATGTGCCCTATTAATTTTAAGCACATGAGTAGCACACCACACTATATACTTTCATTAATGACCTAAATAATAGGACTATTAAGCTTTCAGATGACACCATGAGAGGAGAAATGACAATGTCTTGTTGCAAAAAGAGTTAGGCTTTATATTTGCTACATAATAATAGATTTCTTTCAGTTTTTTAAGGGGATTTTTACTTAGTTTAATTAGCTCTTTTCTCTCTTTGGTAATCACTCTCTTAATACAGCTAGAAATAATAATAATGTCCTTTTTCAAATAATCTATTTCGATACTCCTGTAATTGATCATTTTCTCATCTTATTACCGTGACTGTGTTCCACATTGTGTTTGTTCTTCTTAAACACACCTAACTACACAATGTTTCAAGCAAGTCAAGCATTTTCTTTCTTCTATGACATTCTGATTCTCCCTGTCCTGGGGACACTTAGCATCTTTGTGTCAGTGGATTTTAGTCAAAATGTCCATATATTTCTTCTGCACTCATGAAGATGTTTTGCCTTGGAGAGTCCATTTACTCAACGGAAAATTCTTTCAATTTTTTTTCCTGGGTCTTCAGGTTTATTTTTGTCTCTGGAAGGAACTGAGGGTACTGGCTTCTAGATCTAAAAAACACTGTGACTTTGGTAATATAAAACTGGTAGATATCACCTCTCTTTACAGTGCATTGTAAGAGTGCAGCTTTCTTGCACGGCCTGACATTAGAGCACACAGATAAAAACACTAAAGTCTATTGATGGTGTGATATCCTCAGTGATAAATTTTCTTTTAGGATTCTTTATCTTTTTTGACTCACTTTTGGGACAAGGTATGACTTTTTGTAAGACTGTTTCAGATTTTTCTCAAGCTTTCTGCTGTGCCTTTTTGAAAAGATGGCTGTATTTGAGCAGAACTACAGTAATTTTTAGCAAACTTAGTATCTAAGTGTGCTGTACAGTCTATAGTACTAAAAGCTTCCTACATTTACTAGCTCAAAGAGTTCAAATGGGAAGGAACGAGAAAGATGGAGTCAGACTCTTTCACAGTGTCACCCAGTGACAGGATGAGACACATTGAAATACAAGAAATTCCATTTTGGAAAAGGAAAAAGCTTTGTTTTTTCACAGTGAACATGATCAAACACTGGAACAGGTGGCACAGAAAACCTGTGGAGACTCCATCCTGTGAGATGTTTAAAATCCAACTGGACACAAAGCTCTGTGCAAGTGGCTCTAACTGGCCCTACTCTGAGCAGGTGGATTGGAGTAACCTCCAGAGTTTTCCAACAACCTCAGCCGTACTGAGAGCAGATGACCCTAGGAAATCTGACTCTTCACTGCTGATGTTGAAATACTCATCTAGGATGTGGACAACTGTCTTTCAAAAACTACAGCAGTAGAACATTTGGTCATCTTAAAAACGAAGCCACTCTAACAAGAAAGATTGATAAGGAAACCCAAAAGCAAAGAGAAAAGAGCACTCTGCTGGGATAACAGATGCTGACCCTGGGATTGCTGTTTATGTTACAGTCACTAGATAATACAAAATCAGTTTTCATAGTGTTAGCAGTGAAAACTCAGTAAACTTCAAAATCAGGGTTCCTGGTGCTTCCTCTCCTTCCAGCAACAGAGGCAAGGCACGAACCACCTTCTCTCATCATCTGACATACAGTTTCATGGTTAGCAAACCTCCTTAGCTTATGACGTAACTTTTCAGTCCCAATCCTGTTTGTTAAGTACATACATTTACTGTGAAACTGTGGAAGTTCTACAGAAAAGACATTTCTGCTGCTATGTGGGTTGATGCATAGAGGCTTAAGATATTAAAATCTAAGTGTGTGCTGACTTGGGAAGTCTTTATTCAACCATGACTACATGTCTAATATCATAGCCAAGTGCTCTCAAGCTTTGTTCTGACAAGCACAAAAGTTTATAAATCAGTTAAGGTTGGGTGGGGTTTTTTTGTTTTTTTTTTTTAACTATTCTTTACTAAGGGTATATCCAGCAAAGAAACTAAGAGTTCAAACACCAGTCATAAGTAAATGAGATATAGGAGATATGTGTATATATAATTATAGCTTGTGTCCTGTAAAGATAATCTTTCCTATGGAACAGTGACAACAAACATAGAATCAAACCCACAAAAAATAGGAAAGAAAGGGCAGAGAGGAAAAGATAACAAGTAAGATTAATGTAATGTGCAGTATATTAGTCTGCTATCTGATACTCAACCTAAGAGTGTGCTCTGTAATGCTGAACTATGCCTCGACTGATCTGATTGGAATAAATGAGTTAGTCAATCAGTTTGTGACAAAAAAGTGTAGGTCTTATATATTCAACTTATTTACATAAGGCAGGTCTTCTGTACAAAGCTTCTAAGTTCTGGTAGAAAATGCTAACTTTGCATCATAAACCAGTTCTAATAATATTAAAGGATATTACTTTGGTCATATTTGCATGGTGTACTTAGAATTATTTACAAATAGGAAAGTAAAATAAAAAGAATATTCAATTTCCCAATTTCTACTTTGCAGGCATCACTAATATTCTTCTAGTAGAACATTTTTCAGACAATATTTATCTTTTTTGGTTGTTAACTCTTCCTTATTCAAGAATATTTGTCAAAATGTGTCTGGCTAAACTCACAAGATGCTGGGTATCACTTTTCAAAAGGGCTGTGCTGTACAGGCCTGCCAGCTTGTTGGGAAACCACTCAAGAATCTCTAATAGGGCACTGTATAACAATGACAAACCCCTCAAATTGAAAGTGTTACGTCACCTCTGAAAATAGGACTAAACTCACTTGGCTTGTGCCACTAGAGCCTCTAGTGGATTTTTTTTTACATTGCAAAACTGTAGTGCAGATAGAGAATTCTGTGGTTGATCGCCCTGTTACTCTCCTGGAGAAACAGTGGAATTTCATAGCTTCCAATATAACTCTCACACTCTAAATGGCATCATCATCATAACGTGCTCTCCTGAGGACCTCAAATATATTTCCCTACATGCAGGACTCCACCACTACCACCTCCCCAGCAGGGCAAGAAGCTCCCACAGATCCTCCATCACATTTGCCAGCCAGAAGCAGTTGTCTCAAAAGCCCAGCGGCACCTCAGGTGGCAGGAGACACTTAAATGTGGACTACTGAATCAAGCCCATATAGTTTGTTTGCTTATCTAGGTCATTCATTTGCTTATCTAGGTCATACAGATGTCTGTACTGTAGACAACTCAATTTAGAGTCCTGCATCTGAATCTGAATCTAAATCCCAAACGGATTTTTGACTTGGCATCTAATATTAAGCATAAATTTCCATAACTGGAAAGAAAGGATTTTCCAAGCCAGCATATTAACCAGAATTCTGTACAGAAAGCTTAAAGGAAGTCAGTAGTAAAGCCCCTGATTTTTAACTCTATACATACAACTAGACATTTAGAAGCTTTGAAAATTCCAGTGCTGCATATCTATGCACTTCAGTATATTAAGTGATTACATCAAATGACCTGATATGTGACCATTTGCAAGCACAGGACTTTGAAAAAACCTTCTGCATTTTTCTGAATAAAATGAATTTCATAGTAAAGTAAATACATTGGCCAGAGTAGATGGTTTTGGTGAAATACTTCAGAATTTGTAAGTAAGAATACTGACATGATGATTGCACTGTACCATTACAATATTGCAATTACATGCAAAACATGGTTTGTGGATCTCAGTCATTATATTAAATTGTCGCATTTATCCTTAGATTGATCTAACATATTTTTAAGAATTTATTAACACTTTCTTATAGTACATCAAATTATCCCAGAAAATGTATGTTCACATGTGGAATCATCAAATTTATTTTGAAAAATTGCTTTCACATTTTAAGAAAAGACTTCATTTTTCTCATCACATTTCAGAGAAATACATTGCAATAAGGAGAAAACTGGGATTCTTCTTCACATGTCAGTGCCTGGCCACACTTTTAGTTTTCAAAGCAGAAAAACCCTAATTAAGAAACAACTGTGCACTTATAAATGACAGATAAAAGCTTGCAGGAAAACAGAAAAGGCAGCCCACTGGTTTTTTTGGATTTTTCTAAGCAGATTTCTTTCCGGGTTTTTCATTTTGGAAGTTCATCACTTAATCTGTTTTTTCATTGTACATACTTTAAAGGAAATCACCATGATTTTCAACAGTCTATTTATTGTGCTACACATCACAATTAGTAATTTAGAAAAATTAACAGTTTCTCTAGAACACATTATCAAAGAACATGTACAACTCTTATTTACCAGAAGGATTTTTTCTCCCACAAAATCCACTGATGCACATCCAAGAAACCCCTGGACAGAGCCTGCTGAAGATCTTTTGCACTTAATGTATAAGACTACTCAATTCAAATAATGTGTGCAACGCTGAACCTAAGAGGCATTAATGCCAGAAACAACAACTGCACTATATCAAGCCCAGGAAAAAGTAATGGGACTAGAAAGGGAGATTTTCCAAAAATCAGAGTTTTTATTTCATCTGTAATATCGTTGATAAATGGAAACGCTACCATGCAAAATCTCAGCACTTTTTTGGCCGGAAAGGCACTCATGCTAATATAATGAGTCTGGATTACAGAGGTTTGCCAAGCTTAGATCATGTATAGATTAGTAATGATGCCTTTTAATGTCTTAATGACCTCTTAATGAAATACATTTATAATACTACAATTTGGTGAGGACTCACTAAACATATTTCATATCAGAACATGATGTTCAAAGAGAAGTTCTTAATAATAATTAACACATGTATTGTGCTTTTACTCTTCAAAGTGCTTTAAGAACATTAGTAATTAGTTAAAAACCTGTGTGCTGGATGTATGTTATCTGTTTAGGCTCGAAGAGGCCCACAGCAATCAAACTGGAGTTATCCAGTAAAATCCAAGCTATTTCTTCTGTGTTCTGAAGAATTTTAGATCAAGGCAGGAAAGACATGTCACAAGATAAATTAAATGCAGGTGGTGGCCACTTCATACAAACAGTATTAGACAAATAATATAAACATAGACTATACTTTTAAAAAATGTACCCAGAATATTAAAGCGTAATTAATTTTTTTGCAAAAAGGAGTGAAAGAAAAAGCAACCTCTGAAACAGAAAACTCCCCCAAACCATCTGAAACCTTATTTTGCTAATTTGTGCTCTCCACATCCAAAGTGAGGATTTTAGCATAAGCAATGGGAGGCTTGTGGTGCTGATTCAAAGCTTGCTAATACTCATCAACTGTGAGCTATAACAAACCCCACGTAAATCAGACCCATTTGCTCCTGCAACTGATATGTGGCAGCACAGGGGTTAACTGAACAAAGGGACTGCAGATGGCTAATTTGCAGGGGTTCATCATTTGCCAGATAAATACATATAGGAAAAGAAATCAGAGGTAGCTGTAGCCAAGCAAGACAGCTTGAGTACCCAGAGAACATGGTAACTTGGGAAGAGGGGCTTCCCTTCTCAGGTTCACAGGAATATGTCTCCCAAACCAGGGAAAACTTTATTCTGAGAAATTTCCTCCAGTGCTAGCAGGAAAGAACTATTTCACACCATTGTATTGATTTGGATGGACAAAATAACTACCGTATGACAATGTAAATTCAGAGACTTTGCTTGATATCTATGAATATTATCAAATTTTGATTTTCAGAAATAATTCAAACACATCTCTGAAAATTCAAGCAAGAAGCCAGCTCTACATGAAATTTTGTCATTCTAGTCAAGCGAGATTTTATATTTATTTCAATAACTAATGCAACTGATGTGTTTGTTTTCTAAGGAGAGACAACAGCAAATCCTACATTGACAGGGATATTGTGAAGATAAACATATAAAAGATTCATCAGCAATAGCATTATGTGCTTAAAATAAATCTGTAGCCAGATTTAGTCAGTTGAAGTTGTGAAAGATTTGGTTGTCTGCTTATGATCTCAGTTGCAAGGAGCAAAAACCAAAAATGTTTATATTTAGTTGAATTTGAATTTCAGCAGTCAAAAAAGGTGTCACTTTTATCTCTTCTACTTTCCTTTTTTATTTTCAGCAATGTAAAATTTAAAATAAAGAGATACTCCAAGCTTAATTAATGTGAAGCCCTATGAAAAAAATTCTAATATTAAACCCAGTATGCTTTAGCAAAACATACATATTTTTTCTATTTTATTTGAGAAAGGAAGAAATTAGGGAAAGTGAAGAATTTGGTGATCGAAAAAGTGGCATGAGATATTCAAATAATAAAGAGCTGGCTGTAACAAAGGAAACACCTTTAGTAAAGGGCAGAAGCTGAAAGTTTGATTATTTACACATTGCACTCACTTGGATTTCTTCCAGCCATATGCTGGAATTTCACTTTACCTTATGTTAATTTTTTGGCAAATGGCAGTGTGATGCTTGTGAGGTCTTCAGAAATATGACCCAGAAAAAGCTGATAGCAAATTCTTGCACACACTTGTTCTATTTAAATTACAGACAGCACAAGTGAAATAGAAAGGAAGGGGAGAAAGTTCAACAATGCTATGGGATCTCAAGCTGCTGACTTCTGAGTCTGAAGAAAGAGTGACCAATTTCCATTCTTTTTCTTGGAAGGCACAGTGAGGCCAAGTTTCATGGAGCAAGCCCTTCCTACCATGGCCACCTCCCTCCTGCCTGCTGAAGAGTCAGTCACCCCAGCAAAGCAATTCCAATAGACCTCTGAAATCTAAGGCAGGAAATTCCTTTCAGCACCGCTTTCAGCAATGAAAAGGACTGTCAAAACACCTTCCCAAAGGATTACAGGGCTCCTGCCCAGGAATTAGTGGAGAAAGTTCGGCACTTACATGAGTACAATGCCCCCAGCTCCAGTTCATGTGTAACAAGAGCAGCTTTAATGCACATTTATGCTGAGGCCAGTTAACACTTTCAAACTCAGTGCAAGAATGTCAGTTTTGTAACATAGGCTGTTAAGAACTTCTAAAAATACATCAAATGTATTCTTCTTCTCTAAAGTATAATCTAATGTTTGTACTTCCCAGCCTGCAAATGGAAATGTTTTCTTAATTAAATACTCAGTCTTTTTTATTTCATATCTGGGTACTACATATTTTATTAAAGACCTTTTTATAGTCTTCCCAAAGATCCCAACCCACTGCATATACAATCACATTCCACATGTACAGGTGTCAGTATACAAACATATTTCTTCTGCTCCCTTTCAGACATAATAACTTCATGAAATTACTGGCAAATTTGGAAATGTTAATTTTAGAGGCTTTTTAAATTGGTAAGGTGGTGCTGCTAACTGGAATTCACTGAATGATAGCTGACTGCTAGAATTCAGTTGCACAAACACATGTGAAAGTCCCAGCCAAGACGTCCTAGAGGACATTGCTGTGTCCCGAGATGTTCAGACACCAGCTGACAGACCAGAAAGTGCCTGATAGATTCTGTCTCAGCTGTGCAAGATCCCTGCATATGGCTTAGGTGTACAAGAACATCTCAAACAGCACTAGATTGCTACATTTAGGGAGCTGAACCCGGTTTCCAATGACTTTGTAAATAGAGTGAACAGCATAACTGGCCACAACAGCAAAGCAGCTGAGCTCAGTAGGTGCAGTAACAGCCTAATTCCACCTCTGTGCTATTGAAAATAATTGTATTGAAAATAGCAACTACTTGAAATGTAACCCTGTAAAAAAAAAAAAAAAAAACAAACCAAGAAACCCAAAACCCCAAAACAACAGGCTCCTCAAAACAATAATGGAAAATAGCCATAGAACATTACAGAGTATTGCTGAAATTGAATGTCTGGTTTTATTATTTCAACATACCTTGTAACTTAACAGGACTTTGTTTTAGTCACAGAATCATTGAATCATAGTGTAGTGTGGGTTGAAAGGACCTTTAAAGGTCATCTAGTCCAACCTCCCTGCAATGTGCAGGGACACTTTCAACTAGATCAGGTTGCTCAGAGCCCTGTCCAATCTGACCTAGAATGTTTCCAGGGATGGGGCATCCAGCACCCCTTTCGGCAACCTGTTCCAGTGTTTCACCAAGCTCATTAATAATTTCCTCCTGAAATGTAATCTACCCTCTTTTTTTTTTTGTCATGTGCCAGTAAGCCACAGTCTAACATTTGTTTCATTGCTATATTTTTAAATAGGTAAGCATACCAGTGCAACAGAGAAAGACAACAACCTCTAGCCTCCTCCCCACACTTTCCCCAAATTGTGTAGTAACTGCACCTGCCTTGAACCCAAATCATAAAACCACTAGAAACTGGAAGGATGTGTCTGTCTGTAATCCAGAAGGAGAGTCTGCCATCTTTTAGAAGCTTGCAGGGAAAAAGTGGCATAATGTTATAGAAAAAGATGGAGATTCTCTATACAGTCTCTGCCCAGGCAACATTCTGGAGGGAGGCATACAGGAAAAGCTTCTCCACTACTGATAACTGACTGAAAATATAAACAAGACAGAATGAGCTTCCCTTCTTCTGTACAGGGGGGAAAAGTTGTCCTGTGAAGTCAGAAACACAAGTACAATGTAAAGGCAGAAGAATTTATCAGAGAATAATGGATAAGCTATTCTAGGCACTTTCATGGAAAATGTAAGAAAATCTGATGTGCTGCAAATTGGGAAACTGCCAGAAACCATGGCAAAATATCAACAACTGCTGGGTTCAAAGGGCTGTTATCAGTGGCACCAAGTTCACTTGAAGGCCACTCACTAACAGTGCACCCAGGGGTCAGTACTGGGACCAGTGCAGTCTAATCTCTGCATTCACAACCTGCACAACAGGGCAGACCCACAGCAAAACTGGGAGGAGTGGGGGAGAGGTGCTGCCATGCAGAGGAACCTTGCTGGGTAGCAGAGATGGGCATAGAGGAACATCATGCAGGTCTACAAAGGAGAGTATGAAGCAGTGCAGGAAAAGGAATAATTCCACGCACCCCAGCAGGGTGGGGACCAACCAGCTGTAAATCAGCTCTGCAGTGAAGGACCTGAGGTCCTGGTGGACAATAGTTTTACTAAGCCAGCAGTGAGGCAGTAATGAGTCCTTGGAACAAGGAAGGCCAACAGTATCCTGGGGCTGTGACAGGAAAAGTATTGTCAGGAGGCTGACAGCAGTGATCCCTGTCTTCAACTCAGCAGTGGTGAGGCCACATCTGGAGTGCTGTGTCCAGTGATGGGCTCCCAGTGCAAGAGAGACATGGATTTACATGGGCAAGGCTAGAAAGGGCTGCAAAGATGACTGAGGGGTAGAAGCAAGAGAAGGCTGAGAGAGCTCAGACTGTTCAGCCTGGAGAAATCTCTGGTAAGTGAGTTCTTATCAATGTGTGTAACTATCTGATGTAGGGGAGTAAAGAAGTTGGAGCCAGAGACATGACAAGAGGAAGTGGGCACAAAAAGAAATACCAGAATTAAAATTAAAAATTAAAATACCCCAACCCAACTTTTTTACAGTGAGACTGGTCAAACACCAGAACAGGTTGTCCAGAAAACTTGTGGAGTCTCCATTCCCGGAGAGATTCAAACTCAACTGGTCACAAAGCTCTGAGCAACTAACCTGCTGCAGCTGACCATGCTTTGAGCAGGGGAATTGATCCAGACAATCTCCAGAGTCCCTTCCTATGTCATCCTTTCTGTGAGTCTGTGAATCTGTAAGCATAGTTTAAAAGGGCAGATGAAAAAGCAAAGAAGTAACATTTTTGTTTGTCTACCCTATGCTTTACTCCTAGAGTGAAATTATAACTACATAACTTGTCCATGTACTCCATCCACCATTTGTGCTACACTCAGGAGCAGACAGCTTGACCTCTCTTTCATTTGATGTCTAAACTTCATGTTTGTTTTGGAACTACATCTCTTTCCAAAATTACACAAGGAAATAGAAAATCAAAGTCACCTACTCAGCCCTATAAAGTACTACACCAGTACAATGGTGGCAGGGAAAGGAGAACAAGGGTTCAAAAATGTTAAAACTTTCTTTCATGTAACACTGACATAAAATTAAGTGAAAATTATAAGACATCACTAAATTAAAAATCAGTCATAGATTTTATTGCACCAACAACACAGTTTTAGAATATGAAGATATTGTATTATTATCAAAGATACTGACAAAACA
The DNA here is from genome assembly GCA_013398175.1 of Climacteris rufus. NCBI lineage: Eukaryota > Metazoa > Chordata > Aves > Passeriformes > Climacteridae > Climacteris > Climacteris rufus. Next base: position 424,763 of record VZRZ01007768.1, read on the forward strand.
TACATGACATTTTAGGGGATTTAGTGTAGCTAAACTTATGCAAAAAGCTATTATGAAAGAGAAGAATTGGATATATTTAAAATGGCTGAAGCAGAAATAATTTCAATTTACTATCTGCATTGGGACTAAAACCAAAACTTTACCGCAGCAGGTTTTTGCTGCATATTGACCTCAAGGGCACAGTAGTTGGTCTCATCAATAACAAGAATGAAAAAGTGTAGAAAGGTGCTTGGGAAGTACATCACTTTCTAGTGGTTTGTATTTAATTGTCTCCCTTTAACTCTGCATATGGGTCTATGATTTCTTAGAGGGAGACCACATACAAGTAATCATAAATAACCGTTCAGAATAAAATTCACAATTCTGCAAAGACTAAACAAAAATGTGATCTGTGTTGCTCAGGCAACAGTTAGGGCTAGAGCTGACTTTTTACAAGAGACTAAATTCTGAACCCTCTGAAACACCAGAAAATCTCTGATTAAGATTCTTGGCCAAACACTGCTGTGACTCTGGACTAACAGTTCTCATGGTCAGTTTTAGATAGCAACAGGGGAAGGCAAGGTAAAAAAGAAACAACAAATTATTTGACTAATTCTCAAATGTACTTATAAATGGAATTTATTTTCATGAAATTCAATGTTTTATTTCATATTACAGTTTGCAGCTATTAAATATGAAACAGTTGCCATGTGAGTTGTTCCAGTACACACAGCTGCATTAACAACTCGCTACAAACACATTTTACACTTGTGAGTACTTTCAAGAACCAAATGTCTCTTCAGGAAGTTTTAACAGCAACTTTTTTTCACGTACTTACGCAGTTTCAGCGAATTCTGTATGTTACGTTCCACATACATGCACTTTTTTCTGTCTCTGCTGCCTTAAAACTAATTTCCACTTGTCTGTGGGGCAACACTAACAAAGACACTTCCATCTGTTCCTCCACAGGATTTGCTATCCTGTAACTGTTGACTTGTAAAGGGCATTTTCTATTTTGATTGGACATAAATTGTGCTTTCTTTGGATTAAGTATTTCAAACTGAACTATGAAAATAGCCTTAAATATATAGGTCATAGCAATTATTGTGTTATTTACATTACTAAACAAGTCTTCAGCAGATGGCCTCCAGGGCTCTGGCCAGAAGAACCTATCTCCTGCAGATTTATTTGGTGCTTGGAGATACTACCAACTAACTGCTCAAAACTGCATAAACGCCATTGTGCCTCTCATTTGATGCCAGAAAAAATATTCCAGGCTTGTTTGTTTCAACACCAATATTCCTCAAGGCTTCCTGGTACCTGGCTATATAGAACATCCCTACTTGGGCCTTGTCAGAAGCCCTGTCCCTGCAGTTAAATGAAATAGCACCAGGGACCCTTAACCAGCCAAGGGGCACAGCCTCGCCACATCTACACTTGGCCTGAGTCTCCTTTTGGACCTGGGTGGTACCACTGTGGCCATTAGACAAAATGGTCACATTGTGTAGGGTTTTTTTTCATTTATAAGTGCCTGAAAAATGCAAAGACTCTTGCAGCCCTTCCCTGTGATTTCTCCATCCAAAGGCTGCTAGGACAGCTCTGGAAGACCATGAGGGTTGGAGAACACCACGTTTGGCGCAGGCTTGTTCATCCTCCCTGCTGGCTCTGTGGCTTCTGGTGCAAGTCTGTACCCTGGACTGCACCCAGGACTGTTTCCCAGTGTGCTCACAGAACAGGGTAATGCTTGACCAACCTGAACAATCAGTAGTCCAGCACTGAAAGACACTCACTGGTCCTGTTTTATGTAGCAGTAAAAAAGTAACCAGGGAAGTAATGCCAAATATTCATTAAAATCTGACTTTATAAAGCACTACCCCAAGCTTTCATAACATAAATTTCATTTTTTCCCTAGCCCTAAATTAAACTAGACCTTAAATGTGTTTTATTGTAGTTCACCCTGATCTAGTGAAATTTTTATGTACATGAGCCACTTTAAGATCACTGTTTTCCAGGGTGCTGTTTGTTTAAGCAAACCCATGCATGTGTTGTGTTTTGTACTGCGACTTAATATACTTAAAAAAAGAATCACATGAGAGCAATAGTATATACAAGATACATAGAATATACAACCTCCAACCAATTTCCATTTCCAAAAGCTTGCAGCTGGCTTTTTTAGTCTTATAATACAGGAATACACACTAAAATATTATTGCTGCCATCTATGATAGGATCATATTCAAAAGCACGAGGTCTGCATGTACCCACACAATAGGGCACGAGACAATCAACACTATGTAAAGTCCAATTTTTTCCACAGAGATACAGAATATGGAATAAGGCCATTTGCCTACTTAAAGTTTCCCTTTGCCCACAAACCATGGCAAAGTGGCTTTTACAAAGTGAAATAAACCATTTTTTGTTGACTTCGCTACGGGTACTTCACCAACTCCAGTTCATATCAAATGAGATACACACAGTCATTACTTTAAAGTCACACGTGAGCTGATCTGCTGCTGACAATCAAGTTTTACAAACAGTGTAATGAAATATTGTACTTTCATCAACAGTACCTCAAGCGAGCCAGTGTTGCGTTTTGAGGGTCCAGGGAGGAAGTCCAGAGACCCCCGGGTGGCTGGATTAACCCAGGAGAAAAGAGGGAGCGAGGAAGCTCTGCAGGGGTCTTTTAAAGGGAGGAGGGACCAGGGGACACCCAATGGGAAGATGCCTGGTTCAAAGTGACCAGTGGAGAGCAGGAGAAGGGAGACCTTTCCAGGACATGACCATAGAGAGTCTTCCAGGGCATAACCATACCTGGAACCTGAGGCTGGGGATACAGGTGACACAAGGGAAATATGGGGTTTCACTACAGCTCAGGTGGGGAGTTCAGATATTGGAGGGAGAAGGTTCAGAGGGCATTGCTCTGGGTCTCTTCCCACCAATTCTGAAGTTCCACAGCAGGGGCTTCTGCCAAGTACGCTGCTACACACCTAGGTAGTCCTTTGATATATTAAACACACATTAGACGAACTGAGTTCTGGAATAAGAAAGGACCTGCAGGATTTGACAGGAATCTCAGAAAAAAAAGCAAGGTTAATTGCAAACAGGAACATGAAAACTTTATCAGATGAGGCCAACAGTCCATTCTGTCTTCGACAGCATCTGACAGTTGTGCCAAGGAAAGGACAAGCACATTGTACTTCCCCAGTACAACCTCCAGCAGAGTGATAGCTCTCAGGGCTTCCTGAGCCTTTAAGCAGTATTCTCATGTTTAATAGTCCCTGATAGATTCCCTTTCCATAAATCTGACTTATCTTTTTGCAAGTACCTGTGAAATTTTAGGAATCCAAGACATGTCCAATAAAATTTAAGATGGCATTAAAACACTTTTTGTTTTGAGACTACCGCCTATTGGCTTAGTTTGTTTTCTAAAGGTTTTGCATTAGAAATTATAACGAGAAATCATTGCCCATCCATCTTGGATTCACAAACCACCGTCATTATTTCCCCAAGCTACTTCTCTCATTAGCTTGTCTTCCAACTTCCATTTTATTTAGTACTCATTATGTGGAACAATTTCAGATCTGTGAAAAACTTTGTCACATTTTCTATACCTTTAGTAGCTTTACTGTACCCTTTCTGAGAGGGGGAAACTGGTAGACCTGCAGACCCCATCCAAGCAGAGAGCACATCACCATCACACAGAGCGAGAATCATGGCATTCATTTCCTAATGGCTATTAAATCTTACTTGATTCCGACCAGTGAAAGCACAAGGCTTTATATTCTATCTAAATACTCAGCTTTATCTCATGCATCAACACATGTCTATCATTTTATTGCTCAGCAGGAATCAAAAGGTCCTTCTGCAACCTGACAATTATTTTTCATAATGTAAATAACCCAATGTGAACAACAGTTTTACTACTCTACTGTCCACCTTCTTTTATGGACTATTTACATCTGTGCTGAATAGATCAGAGCTTCACATGAATTCCTGTACAGTCCTACCTGTTACGTAATCCATTGAAAAAGACAGTAGTCAATTCCTACCTTTTATTTTCTATCTTTTCAGCAAGTATCCATCCATCTGAAGGTTGTCATCTTTATCTCATTGAGCTTGTTAACCAGTGCACAGTGCACACACTGAGGCAAAGTACTTCAATTTGTGATTCTAGTTTGTGCAAAGTAGGTAAGCCACAAAAGGCTGGCTCCCTGATCATCAAAACTTTACACTATTTATGCATTTTAACAAATAAAGGCGTTATAACTTCTGCATTAATTAGCATTCAAACCCCTATTTGCTAGTTACAACTCTAGCTTCTCCAGTTAATTAGTCTCCATGCACAGTTCTTTCCTCTGTTTGAATTGAAGGTCTGTTTTGAGTAGGTGGTCAATGAGTTGGTAGTAGTGATCTCCCACTGCAGGAATTACCTTTCCCTCAGTTACTGCTCAGTTCTGCTGACTTCACTTCTGGTGGCTGTTGTCCAGACAGCTCATTCATCTTGGGATTGTCTTCCCTTTTCCTTAAAACAACAGATTAGCCGAGCATGCAATGTTCACAATGCAATTGCTTAATCATAACTGCCTAGTTATAGCTACTGATTAACAATAAAAAAATTGCAAAGTTTGATTCAAATCTTTAGGGGCTCAAATCTTGAGGGACTCAATAAATCACAACTGCTGAGTCTTCTAAGAACCTTTAATGAAAATTCCTGCCCAAGCCAGGAGGACCAACCATGCCCTGTGATGCATGAGGTACAGCATCACCAGCCGGTCAAGCGAGGGGATTGTCCCATCTGCTTTGCACTAATGCAGCCTCACGTTGAGTCCTGTGTGCAGTTTTGGACAAAACAATATAGAAAAGATATAAAGCTATTAGAAACTGTCAAAAGAAGAGCTACAAATATGGTGAAGGGTCTAGAGGGAAAGCCATATGCCAGTGGCTGAGGTCACTTGGATTGTTAACGCTGGAGAAGACACTGAGGGGAGACCTCATTGCAGTCTTCAACATCATCACAAGGGGAAGCCAAGGGGCAGGCCCCAATCTTTTTTTCTCTGGTGGCTGGTAACAGGATGCCAGGGAATGGCAGGAAGCTCTGTCAGGGGCGGTTTATGCTAGATGTTAGAAAAAGGCTCTTTGCTCAGTGGGTGGCTGGACACTGGAACAGGCTCCTCAGGGCAGTGGTCACAGCACGAGTCCTGACAGAGTTCAAGAAGTGTCTGGATAATACTTTCAGGCACATGGTGTGATTCTTGGGGTGTCCTGTGCAGGCCCAGGAGTTGGACTGATGATCCTGATGTGTCCCTTCCAGCTCAGGATATTCTATGATTCTGTGTTCACTGACCTGGCTTGCGTTGGTCAGGTGAGGTCACTTGGCTCCTCCAAAGACATTCACAGATTTTTGAGGCATTATGTCCCTCAATGAAAAATGATGCTGATGGTTCTCCAGTGCATCGTATCTATTCCTATTCCACTCCCTGTTTGTGGGATCACACGACATGGGCTAGAGCGAGGAAGTGACCCCGTCGGACTGTGAGACTCTCCAGCCCTCAGAGGAAGCTGAAGAAATGTATTCTGGGATCTTGAGTTTTGACCCTGAAATCTGGCTCCCTCCAATGTAAGACCATGTTTATCTGTTCTCTATCGGTGTGCACTTTAGACTTACGTCCTGTTTCCTGTTTATTGCACTCTATAAAAAGCAGTTAAAACTGCACAATAAACAGCCATTTTCTCACTGCCATCAACATGTGAAGATGTCATTATTAAATCCATAGTAACACTGCATCGCCACACCTGTTGTGCTAGTTATTCTTCCCACTGATTTGATCAACATGCACACCAACCTGAGGGGCCCCTTCTGGAGCTGTTCAGATTTTGGCTCATTCCCCAGTGGCAGCACGCCCCAGCCCTCCAACACTGCCTGTAGCATGTGGTTACACAGTCCAACTGATTCATGCCCAAATCCCTGTGTAACTCCTGGATAAGCACCACCTAATCTTGCCAATTTCCTACTATTCAATTTATTTCTTTTTACCTTCTACCATGGTTTCAACCGGAAACAGCTCCTCCAACACTCTTACACAAAAAGGAGCATTTCAGCATGAAAACCTCCCTCAGCTCCTCTTTGATAAGCACGGAGTTTAGTTTTTGTTACATCTTACCAGAGCTCCTTTCACACCTTACTTAGCAGGCATACACACTCCATGTCAGGATCCCGGTGCATAGGGATAGGATCTAATGCTACTTTTATATCTTCACAGAATCACAGGTTGGAAAAGACCTCTGAAATCAAGTCCAACCTATGATCTAACAGCGCCATGTCAACTAGACCATGGCAGGTTTTGATCCTCAAAACCATATTTTTGAGGGGGTGGGATGTGTGTACTTTAGTGCAGTGTTACACTCCAGGTGCTCAGGTCCAGTTTCCTCATTTAGATGCAACTAAAGGAAACATCTTTGGGGGTGCTGCTTGACAGCTGGCTCAATATGAGCCAGGAATGCGCCCAGGTGGCCAGGAAGGCCAATGACATTTTGGCCCATATCAAGAATAGTGTAGCCAGCAGGACTAGAGGAGTGATTATCCCCCCCATAAGTGGTGCTGATGAGGCCACACCTCAAGTGTTGTGTTCAGTTCTGGGCCCCTTGTTTTAAAAGGTACATTGAGGTGGTGGAGTGTGTCCAGTGAAGGGCAACAAGACATGTGAAAGGTCCAGAAAACACTTCTTATGAGGAATGACTGAGGGAGCTGGGCTTGTTTGGTCTCCAGAGGGCTCAGGGCAGACCTCTTTGCTCTCTAAAACCATCTTACAGGAGGTGGTAGAGAGGAGGGGATGGTATCTTCTACAGCGCCTATAGAGAGAGGAATAGAGAAAACTGCCTGGAGAAATTCAGATTAGATATTAGAAAAAAAAAATATTCACTGTGAAGAGTGGTCAGGCACTGGAATAGGCTGCCCAGGGAGATGGTGGAGTCACCATCCCTGGAGGTGTTTAAGAAGCATCTGGATCTGGTGCTGGGTTGTCGCAGTAATGACACAGAAGGAAGAGCCAGAGACACCTGTTACCAGGATGAGAGAGAAGGAAGGAAGGGGGCAAGACCCGCCTTCTTTATTTTTAATATACATTTAGAAATCACTATTCATTGGAGGAAATCAGTTCTTCCTCCCTCAATCACAGTGGTCAAAGGAAATGTCCATCAAAGTTCTGTGTCCAGGAGAAAGGAATGCAATGATAAGATACAGTTACAATAACATGGCCATGTTTACAGAGAAAAGTGTGAGAAACTAGCTACAAAGAATGACAACATCCAGAACTGCAAAAATCAGGGCAACACTGGGTTGCTGTAGTTTAGTGGATTACAGCGGCAGTGCTGGGCTGACTGTTGGACTGGATGATCCAACCTTGGTGATTCTATGCTTCTACCCTTCAAACATATTGAAGGATTAGCCTCCACTTCCTATCCCTTTCTCAACCACATTTTTTGGCACCCCGGCCCATTTCGCTCTTTCAAACCCACCTCTTTATTTATTTTTTTTATTCCTTTGCCAGAATTCCCAAAAAACCGTGTTGTCTGGCCAAGCGTGAATGACAGGTTTAAGGTGAACCCGGAGGACGCGCGTCCCGGGGGGATCTCTACTCTTGCTCCAGCAATTCCCAAGCGGGTGGCGGTCGCTGGGTGACAAGCAGCGGGTGCCTGCGGGGCTGAGAAGCGCTGGGTGGGAAGGGTTGGGTGGGAAGGGTTGGGTAGGAAGGGAAGGGTTGTCCCGTCCCCCAGGGGAGCCGCAGCCACCACCCC